>JAQIXP010001612.1:0-17699 GCA_034700285.1 Proteroiulus fuscus | reverse complement strand
GTTTATATCAGAGTCTTGAAGGAAATATTATACGTTGCAGATATGCTTCTATGCTAAGCGATTACATTTAATCTACAAGTATTTTGTAACTATCTGACAACAGATGGCGACACTTGCCATAGTAGTCTTCTCTATAATGACGGCTCATATTATTTACCAGAGATGTGTGGCGCCATCTATTGGTCGAAAATGTGGGGTTTTTTTTGTCAAATGGTGCATGCATGCAGCAAATGAGAGGACATATGAAAGGGGAGAATTAAAAAATCACAACGTTTGTAAGTTACACAAAGGGGGCCCCCCCACACAAAGTTACATTATAGATGAGGTGCCATGCACTTATAAGTTCTTGCATGTTGGCTTTACTTGCATGGCTTTAGAACGTGCTTAACGTTCTAAAGCAGAAATACAATACTATTTTATATATAGCAATCATTCACAATGCAAATGTAGAATTAACGTTCTATGGTGCCTCCCCTATAGCGAGGACTTACACTTTATGCTATACGTGCATAATGCAGGTGAGCGCCTTTCAGTTTAATTGTGCCATTTCAGTTCGAGCTAATCAGAGAAGCCAAAATGATTTGCATGATTGGATTAAGGTGCTGCCTCATGATGTCATTTACAACTATATGTAATGTGCAGAGGTATAAAGGAGAGAAGGGGAAGAAATGTGCATTTTTGCGTGGCGTCATTTATGGAAAGCCCCTTTTGGTTAATGCATTTTTGTCTCACTATATTATGAGCTAGAAAAAAAGATGTTAGGGTGATCTTATTTTTCCTTAAACTTTGATGTAGGCCTATATAGTGGCTGCAAAAATAATTGTGGTATAGATGTTTATAAAAAAAATGTAATGTGTTTATGGTGGTCTACATTTTTTTGTGAAATGTGTTATAAGTGCTGTGAGGAATAATTTTGTGGAATTACTTCCTTGATTTAATGCATATTTTTCCATATAATATTCTGGTTGAAAGATGATACATTCTCGTAACATTTGCATGCATATAAAAGTGCATTTATATTTGATGATGATAATAAATGGAAACCAGAAACTGCTTCTCGATAATTTAAAAAAGGCTGTTAATGTTAAGGGAACACTTTAACAATTATAGTAATTGAATACCTTATTCGATTCCCCCTATAAAGAAGAGCGTCATATTTATATTAAATGCCAAATACATGCTTTATAACCTAAATTATTCTTGCATGCATAGTATACAATTACATATATTATATCATTTCATTTTTGGTTCAATTTACAAAGTTTGGATACGATTTTCGTTACAGTGTCTAATTTTAATGTCTGAAGCCAAGTTTTAAATTTTTGAATATATTTGCCCAGGTTTTTAGAATACAAAACTTGTTTAGTTTTCTCGTTAGGCCTTGCTGTACCAGGAAATAAATTGTAAAAATACTAATTTATGCAAGAAAGTGGTTGTGAGGAATCACTTAAAATAGTCATAAAACTAGCTTGGTAAATGTTAAGCCGGTTTCTTTAGTTTATTTTGCCATGGAGGCCATTTTTTTATTTATATATGAGGAAAAACATTAAATTACCATGCAAGATGACTGCATCGTTAAAAAATTGAACAAAAAATACCATAGATTAAATAATATATATAGTTAAATGCTGACCATGCGAGTTCCTCCAGCATGGTTATTGTATAGTAATTGCATCATAATGCCGAAGTAACTAATCGAAATCAAACTTTTATTTTTAATCTGCCCATCTGAATTTGCTGGTTCACTCTTTTGTTGAACAGAGCATGATGTTTAATCGTTTGCTGGTAATTAAATTAATGTTCTGGATAAAACCTATCAAGTCTATCAGTTCAATATTTCCCACGTTTATAGTTATCAACAATTTGCATTCAAAAAATGCAAATAATACAATTGATTAATGATATATGTGGGTTTAGAACAAGTTATTTGTTTTTAAAATGCAGATTTATTTTTCTAAGCCTATTTTATAATGATGGTAAACTCTATAGGCCTACAATTTCAGGTGGAGTTTTCATCGAAAAAAATGTATTAAAGGACAAGTTTTCTTGGCTTATTATTTTAAGCTTTAGACAATTGAATTGAAATCAACATTGTCCAGACTTGATATATTCAATATAATGAGGGCTTTGTCATTTTTTTTTCTTCCTGAATAATGAACCTTCCAGAAAAAATGGAAATTGCAACTCGGGCAAATGTCCTCCATTGTCGGTCATCATCAAAATTTATTCGCCCTATTATTTTTTTATACATTTGGTATGAAAAGGTATAGGACTTGTTGAATTTTGTCAACTTTTGATAATCTAAATTCTAGAGCCTAGAAAGTCCGTATGTCCTGATAGCCTATGTATACTTATCATGTTATTTTTTTTTGTCGTTTTAGGGGATGTTACCGGTCTGGAAATGCAAGTGATTCCTCAGACTCAGTTTACGCCATTACCCGAAGCCTTATGTTTAGTAATCTCTGAATTGAATACGGAAAATGAGACTGCATCTCTGGAAATCATCTTTAACCATCTACAGGAAAGGTTTTCCGACATGATTGTGCCCAACCAGGAAATTGTCTACCTTTCTCTTGGCAAGCTAATTAAGGATCGTAAGGTAACTAACTATTGTGTTAGGAGTAAAGGTCTACCATTAGACACTATTTTAATTATGATTTGACTTCCAGTCCATTTTCTCCAATCCATACAGTATATACTGAGATTCTAAAAAATATTCTTATGGATCAGTTACTCCTGCGTGGTTATTTTATAGAAAACTTGTTTAATGATGCCACATGTTATGGCCATGCATGGCAAATATTTGTTTTTAGGTTTCATATTCCATAGTACAGGTATGATTGCTATAAAAATATACCATTTTTCTAGATGAAAATAATGCAAAAAAAAGACAATTGATGTAGGTTGGAAGTATTGGGATTTAGAAAAAAACGTATAGGCCTACATTTAGTAATTTAGTTGTTTTATAATCAAAAATGGCAATTCCATTTTACTCCCAAACATTGTCTTTCGTCACACCGGGAGTGCCGTCATCACCATTGCATTTAGATAGAAATTGAAATTGAAACCCTGAACACACAAGCATTTATGAATATACAATTGTTTTGCATGATGAATTTCTATTTGTATACTTTACACCCTTGGGCCAACACTTTTCAATAGTCACACTTGTTCGCCACCGAGGAATAGAATATACTTGCTATTTTCACAACACACTTGGCATTCCAGTAATAATGCAATTTGGCAGGCTTAATGTTTGTATATGCATAGCGGTTGTGATAGTAAGCCCATAACTGAATTATTGCTCAGGTAGGCAAACATTATTGAAAGCCATACAGGGTGGGTAAAAATCATGGGTAAAACAGTGCCATTAGCATTACTATAATATAGAGCATATGTACACGATAGTTATTTACCTTTTTTTTTTTGGCTAACTACAAATGAATAATGCTTGGTCAATAATAACCTTTAATTGATGGTGAATAATAACTATATGATTAAACATGATCCGCTGATAATGGACTCATGGTTAAACTTGACCAGGCATTTATACTGCTTTATTCATTCTTTGAGTTTCCATTCACAGTGGGGATATCCATCCAGGGTTAAAAGTTAACCCTTGGTGTTTGTGCTAAACCTCAACTCAAGTCAATAGGATTTGTTACTAACCCTCAACGTAACCCGAGGTTTTAATTTAAACCCTGAATGGATCTCCCCAAGTCTGTCAGTAAGGTTAATAAGGTAATTCAAACATTTAATGGTTCCTTGCAATAAAATATTTGATAAGTTTCGAATTTTGTAGGCCTGATATTGCGACAGACTTTTTAGAAATTTTCTGGAGTTTCATAATTTAAAGCAAGTGCCATTCGTCGCTAAAAACAAACCAGATTGTATGCAAAAATCACTAATTTTCCATTCTTTGAATCAATATTTAAAATCATCAATGTAATAGAACGTGATTTAATTTTCTATTTAAACCTATATTGATTATAAGTAGTAATTCACCTTGCTGGAAGCAGTAAAGATCGATGATCAGTTCAGTATAATAACTATTTGTCTAAGAATAAACCCAACCTGTCTTTTTTTTCTTCTGATTAGTCATCAACAGTTAAATTATGCTATATCTTGGGCCGGATACGATTTTAAAGGAGGGAAAGTCGAGGAAAGCTGAAAACAGTTTTCCTACGAAAAATTCCTACACCCAAGGTGTGCATACTACAAAATTCCCATTGCACACCTCGTCATTGACAATGCTGCGCTAATTGAACCTTTGTGGTTAATTGTGTGGGTGGTCCAATTTGTCCCCATCCTAAAATCGTGTCCAGAGGCAGGGTGATTGAAAATTCGTGGCACGGCCTGCCCACGGGAGGATTAAAATTAACTGGCAAGGAGAGATCCTCGATAAAGTTTCCATGGTGACAATTTCCGCCCTGGGTGGTATCCCGAATTCCCATGACAACCATGTGCCAAAGATGTAACGTTGAATATCCGACAACCCAAAAGTGTTTCGTCGAGCAGAAACGATTGTTTTGTGCCATTTTGTAATTCGTTTCCGGTTTTTCTATTCGTTCCTGGAGCATCTCTCTTTTCTGTTGCCTGGTCTTCCCGTTCTGACGGATTCAGAGAATCTCTCGAAGAGCAATCGATCATCGATGGAAATGGCATTTTTTCTCTATGGCATGTGTCAGAAAGATACACGATTATTTCAGGAAAAAAACACAACAGTCATGCTGGAATAACTTTATACAGGAACAATCTCAGTTACATTCAATATGATGTATTTATATACAAAGGAAGATCAATTCTATCGCAACCCTTTCGTACCATTCCAAACCTTCAAAGATTTAAATAAACTTTCCATTAAATTCATAATTTCGACAATTACTGCTAAACTTAGGGTGCATGTTTAGTTTTTGCTACTTCAGAATTTTGGGCCATTTTCATTAGTTTGGGTTTTTTATCATTAGGAGAATATATATGTGACCGATTGAATTATTTTCAATTTTATTTTTTATTGCCACATTCCAGATTTTGCTGCTTTTGTGATTTTTACACCTAGTCGGGTTTTTATATATGTCAAAAGTATACGAGTTTGTGAACTATGCATAACTTTGCATGCCATAACTGTCTTGTACTCCGGGTTTTTTTTCTCACTTTTTTACAAAAATTTTAAAATTTTACATTTACATTAAATTTTAGATTGTTTGGAGGAAAAATTTTAATGCTAGCAAAAACTTAATTTCTTCCCGCAATTATATTTTATTATAATTACATGGCCAAGCTGAATATTTTGTATACAATATTTTATAAAAATTTACTAATCCTAATTCTTTAAGTTTTAAATTTTAAGATTGGGCAAATGCTTTGCTTTTTATGCTAATTTATACATCATATTTGTTAAAACTTCTGTGGTTTTGGCAGCAAAACCTTAAAACAATTTGCCCCTATATAGAAATGATTTTGGTAATGAATAATCTAGAATTCTTTTCCAGAAACTTGTGGTTTATCCATATAGTAGGCCTACAAAGTTACACTCGATAATTTATCTTAGTATTTATACTTGGAGGATTTTAACTTCTTATAGAAGTTAAAATCCCTTTTTTTTATATTTGCAATTTTTTAACTTCTTAAGATGTCTGATAATATGCTTATAAATTCAATAAAATCTGGAAAACGTAGCTCCTATATAAGGACCTATGCATTGCTTTTCATCCAGTGTGCAAATATCAATTCAGCCATTTTGAATGTCATTAATTAGTATTTGCCTGCATGGATGTATATTTAACAAATCCATCGTAAATCTAGCTTTCTCAGATCTTGCTATTTGGGGTGTGCATGTGTTAAGCTTGTTTGCTTTTTCTCTGAAACTCCAGAAACACCGTAATGAGTAGCATTCATGAGGTCGAAATCCTATAAAAAGCTGCTTTTATAAATAAGACTTTCCTATACGTTGTTAACAAAATCCAGCCGTACGGAGTTCTGGTAAAGAGCCGTAAACCGCTGCCCTTATAGATATGTCCGTTGCTATTGGCTTTTTCAGATGCTGGCTGCTGTTCTATGTTTCCCCAACCGAAAGGCCGTGGTGTCTTTGTGTTAACAATGGATTAAGAGCCTTTTTATGTTGTTTTTTTTGTCCCGAAGTTGATTTTATTGAAAAATCAATGAAATAGTCATACTTCACCGAGTTGAAATTTCTTCACTCTCAATGAAAATGAAGTAACTTTTTTTTACTTTACATTTAGACTTTTTTCTCTCCCTTCTCCCCTTTAAAAGAAAAGGGAACTTTCTGTCGAATCATCAAATTGAATTTCAACCCGTAATTTAGTTTTCTTACATTATACTATTTCAATGGGAAGCTTGAATAAACATGGATGGCGAATTAAGATGTTTTCTGAATCAGCTTGAACCCACTTGAAATTCGCTTCATCAAATGTGAAGTGTGTTAAGCGAAGGCTCTTACCTGAGTTGTCAATAAAAAATTTTGCTATTAAATGATTCATCAAAATTTTGAAAGTGGCATTTACTCTGTCGTGTCCCATTTCTTTTACCAGTATGTACGGTTTTCATCGTAGTAAATATTGACTAATTGAAGTTTAGAAGGGGTTTGGATTAACGGCTTTAATAAAGTATTTTTCTAATTGTGAGAGTTGTTTAACTCTTCTTCATTCTACAGACCTTAAGAAAATTCAAAACCGTGGCAAAACTCCCCATTCGATTGTGGAGCTTTATTCTCAAAAATAAATTATATATGAAGGGGAGAAGAAAACCCACTGTTTATTTTTTTTTTTTACTTCTCTAACCGAGAGTCGGAATTGTTTGTCTTTTAATTTATTTTCAGTCGTGATTCAAATTAAATGTCATTGTTGATTGTTTAAAATATTTAACTTTCTCATGCACGACTTTTTTCCCTATTGCCGAAGTAAATTTTAAGTGGCTTTCTGCAAATGAAATTCTCTGTTCGCACAATTTGGCCGCAATTTTCTCTTTTTTTTTAAATTATCTTAAGAGCAATTTAGGAAAGTATGCTTTGCGAAATTTATATGTGCATGTCGTAAAAGCCATCCATTTTGAAGTTATTACTGGTAGATTTACTTTATGAAGTTACGCATAAGACTGGCTTTTTTTCTGTTTTTTTGCGATGAACACTAAAATGGCAAAAGCTTAGTTGGTAGTTTTTGACATTTTTATGTCTACAAATACCATAGTCATCAATGTAATCAAAAGTACATTTTCTAGGCTGCACTCGTATTTCCAGAAACTCCCTTTTGAATACAAGCTCTGCCGCAAGATTTTAATTGGGGATGGGGGTGGAACCATTAATGCATGAATATGTATTAAAACGTCTCAAATTTCGTTGAAAACTGAGGTGGCAAATGCTTCCCCAATCCCCATATTGTGGGAGCCAAACTTTTGAATGTGCATCCACATTGCATAATTTTTGCATTTAAAGAGTACTGATTATTTTTATATTTTCAGGTGTACCATACTGGCGATGGCTATTTTATCGTTACGCCAGTGACATACCATATGACTACCATGTCCACTTTGCCGGAACGACCACTGTTAATGAGTAACGAAGAAGCAATTCATAAACTTCATGGGGAGTTATTGTCCCCATCGAAAGCGGCGCAGACAAGAACACGGTCTATCCAGACAAACATTGATGATGTGGTATTATGCACCGCAGGTATCTATAGAGGTTGCTTATTCTGCCACGAAACAATTGACCGACTTCATTAGCATAGGCCTAACCTAATATTTGAATTAAAAAATGTCCTGGAATCATTGCACCTTGGACGAATGATTATACGCGTTAATTGAATGATGTTTGAAAAAAAAGTGCCGCTCAATTTTATTCACTGAATTATGACTGCATAATTTCAAACTAAATCAAGTTTACGGTTTAAATGATATCACACATTTAATTAGTTTGTAAATTGTGTTTAGTTTTTAAATTGGTCCAATTTAAGAAAAGTACTAGGCTGTTAATATATTTTGAAAAATCGAAAAACTAATTTTGTTTTAGTGTTGCTTAGGAAACCCTAAAGTTTGAAATACATATTATTAAAAAGAAATTACAGCAAATAAACTTAAAATGGGAATCTAGGCTAAAAATTAAGCAATTTCTTAACTATTTCATTTTGTTATGACCTAGTTTATTTTTTAATGTTTTGGTGACATAATAGAAAATGACTTATTTGGTAAATACTGCTGCTGTGAGCATGTTTAGAGACATTTTTCCATATGATTTGAACAAATTAGCCAAAACACATAATACTGTTGACGACACATTGTAACTTATGAATGTTATAATGAAACTTTACAAAACCTTGGCCTGGATAATCAAAAGTAGAAAAGCATAAACTGATAAAGAACCTGGCTGAGCAACATCCCATTTCTATTTAACTTGCAAGAAGCGTGTTGCAAGAGTTACATATTTTATTTGTATTCTAGCCAGATCTCCATCGTCTGAGTACAGCCTTTCTCCCACGAAGTTGGAAAGGAGTGGCTCGTTACGGCTTTCCAGGAAGGAGAAACACAAGTCGCAAGACGATGGCAGCTTTGTCCGCAGCGAATCCATGAAACTCTCCCCAGAAAAGAGCAAATCAATGATCAAAGACATTAATTTGAAATCCAGCCCCGTCCATCAAAATGTGGAAAAAGGCACGGATCTCGTCTTCATTCTGTATTTTATGGCGCCACCGCATGTTGGCAGTAGCACTCTCAACTTTTCTAACACTTGTTTCTAGGCGAGAAAGTGTCAGTCTTTTCCAAGCTGTTCCGCAGGAGCAGCTCCAGACGACGGAAGAGCAGCAAGTCCCCTGCCAAATATGCCACCTTTTCAGCCCAATTCCCGCCACTGGAATGGAGCGACCCCGCCATCATCAATTACCATTCTCGTAGCACGCAAACCCTCGAGGCGAGGTCTTCGTCCAGGGACTCTCGCCCAGTCATGCCCGCGTCCACCGCACCCGTCACCATCACAACGGCATCGCCTCCGCCGATCACCAACTCCGTGTCGTCGCAGACGTCCACGAAGGTAAACATTTTAAAATCGATCATGAAAGCTCACAAACTTTCCTTGACGTGGGAGCCCTATGCTTCTCTCTACCACTGCTATTAGTGGCATCGGCCAATGCATTTATCTTCAAAATATTCTGGAGGATTGTCTGATATTCGAGAAATGGTGACCAATATGTATATGCAATGTATATAAATGGTATACAGTTGTATAAATTGTTTTGCAATTCTATAATTTATGCAATGAACATAAATTATATCAATTGGATAAATCAGTTATATTCCAGGGTGAAACTATAGCTTGAGGCTGAAAATATTGATAGGGAGTGTTCGAATATTACGTTGTCCAATATTTTTCTCACTTTCAGCCGCCGTTTCCCCACACAGTAAAAAAAATGCAAACCCTTGTCTTCCACTTTTTAAGTAATGTTTCAATTTGTTTAAACAAACATTCTCATAATTTTTTTTTTAATTTCATGAGAAACGTGTATAGCCAACTTTGCTAAAATTTTATGCCAAGTATGAAAATTTTTAAATTCTCCTTTAAAAAATTGTGAAACTTCCCACCCAACTGTGTTACTGCAATATTTGAACTCTCCTTTGGATTAAAATATTTAGGATTTTGAGTGTGCAGAAAGGTTGCCAACAAATCTTCAAACATTTACATTTCCTTGAGGAATCACTATTTATAATACATACAGATTTCACTAGACCTTTACAAAGTCTTCAAAAACAATTTTCCTGCTATTCTACGTTTCTTTTATTCAAGGGATCTCTTTTTTTTCACATGCCCTCGTAGTCTGAATACGGTATACTCCTACGCCAAGTTCAATTTTTTTCGCACCAAAGTGAAGTAATACGCAATTCCGCACTTTCGAAGGCTTTATACTTTTTTATTTATTTACTCCAGTGCATTGCGCAAACAACTCATTCATCTCAGGTTGAGCATTACTACATTGAAATGCTCAGCAATCCTTGCCTGGATGTCAGGGTAAAATCAATAAAACTTCAAAAATCAAGGACAAATTTAGAAAGGGCTAGATTTATACATTGACATACAGACGTTGAATATTTAGTTAATGCCAAATATTGCCAATAACATATACATATTTATGATTTTTCTCAAATGTTCATTTTTTTTTTGCTTTATGTCATGTGCATGTCAGAGGGACAGTTATTTTGTTTATTTTCAGGCTGTTCCAGTGACTGAATTATGTTTCTCGGGTTTGCACTATAAGTCTATAATGAAGGGGTTAACTTACAGCGACCTCCTCCTACCATGTGCTTGCGATTGTGAACCTGTTACCAGGTATTCAAGATTAAAAACCAGCTTCTGCGCTAATTTGCTCTAGAATATCCCCAATTCCCACCAAAGTTGCTCAAAGGCCGGTGTCACTGGAATAGCTTGAGGAAGATGCATTTATATTTCTGATTTTGTTCAATTTTACTTTTTAATTCGTACATATATTTCACTTTTAACTCTGTACCTTAGTTGTTAAAAGGTTGGAAGTCTATATATATTCCTTAGAGCGGAAAGGTCGGAAGTCAATTTTCCAAATTTTTTCTCGGGGAAGGAAAACATCCAAAATTTTAGCATTACCGGTAATCAAAAATTGACATCCAAAATTTTTTGCATATTATTTTCTCTATTACCATAATAACTACAATTTGCAAAATGTTTGGATGTTAACTTTTGTTTAATTCTGGAATTTTGGATGGTTTTCTTAGTCTGAAAAGATTTCAAAAAGTGACTTCCGATCCCTTTCAGCGTTTAAGGAACAGAACTAATGGCTAAACAGTACTACGGCATGCTTCTTATTTCTTGTTCATCTTGACTGACATCTTTGAGTTTTGATCAAAGATTATTCAGTTCCCCTGAGTTTCTATAACTACACTTGCTTTTTTTTTCATGTTTTTCAAACTATATGGCATCACTACTTTTTTGAGATACCAACATTTGTAAAGTTTAGGAGTAACTTTTAATGTTTTTCTCAATTTTACAATTTTTTGAAATAGTATTGACATTTTGCCTAGTTTCTCAATTGAATAGAAGTTGTAGCAATGAAAATTACAACATTTTACCTTATAAGCACAGCACATTAAACTTGATCTTTTTAAAATATTTGACTATTGTCAAATGTTGACAGGAATGCATGGGCACGTCATAGCATCACACATACTAATAGCCTATAGCTAAGTCAAAACAGTGGATTAATAACTGTCATTTGTTGTTAACTTTAAGAACTGTTATCTTTTGTTGCTGTAAAATATATTGAGTATGTTAAATATAAAATCCAAAGTTTTTTTTGCATTTTAAACTTGTCTTATAATGTGTTTCTTTGTTAAAAATTGCTTTTGCGGTGTAAACAGAGGATCTTAAAGGTGCACTCGCCTCACGAATTTTTTTTTTTTTTTACAAAATAAGGCTCAGTGTATGCACATGTTCCAGCAGCAAGAAAAATATAAAACCACTTTTTAGTCTCAATTTTTGTGAAGAGAGAGTGCATCTTTAATCCCATTCAATACTCATTACTTTCCTAATTTAATTCCATGCATTTTATTTACTGTAGGCTGTTATATGTGCGTGTAATGCCATGCTATACTTTTTCTGTAAAGCACTTCTTCAATAAGTCATAACAAACATTTATAAATAATCTAGCAAAAACAGAACTTAAACTTAAACGTTTATTTGGCAACACAAAAACTGATAGGTTAGCAATTTATGAAGAAAGGTCATTTTTGACTTAAATAGTGATCAAATGAAGGAGAAACATTTATATTTTACTAATACACATGCAGTAGCAAAATTTTGAAGGCGACTGAAGGCATATGAACTTATTTGCTGGCTTTGCTTTTAGTTTGTGCTTGATTTAATTATAGTATTAATTGCTATAATAAAATATTTTTCTTTCCTTTTTTTCTTCTTTCTGTCCTTGCTTCTTGCAGTCCAAGGCGGACAGTCTGACCAGGCTGAGGGAGCACGACAAATCCACTCACCGTTCCAGGTCTTCCACTCTGGAGTCCGTCCTACAGGATCAGTCCTCAACGCCATCGCGCTCTTCCGCTCTCCCTCGAAAGATCCTTTCCCATTCCTGCGTCAATGGTCAAGAGAGCCCAAGTTCTTCCCCAGCGAAGAGTTCGGTTTCACCTAAGAGGATTTCATCGTCAAGAGCCTCTCTGTCGCAGTCGGTTTCGCCTTCGAAGAATGGCAGATCGCACTCAAGAACGAGCAACGATCTACCGCCCAACGTCGTCAATGGAAGCCTGGCACGCGATCCTTCAAAAGTATCCAACACTGACCAGTACAGCGAAAATCTTCACGCCAGCGCTGCAGCATTAAATAAGATGGATGTGGAGGCCAAGGTGAAAAATACAGAACTGCGCAATGACGAGGAATACAAGCTATCCGAGGTGTATGGAACGGGGAGTTGCTTTGGGACCGATTTGACCAAGCGAAGGTCCGGAAGCCGCTTCAACAGGTGGTCGGTCCACGGAAGCGAAGGGGCTATGAACAACGTGGTGGTCAGCCCGCGTAAAACTGGCCCGGGGATTCCCCAGGGGTCGAAGCACTCTGGAATCAAGTGCATCAACAAGCTTCACTCTAGCTCTGCTGGATCTTCGCCGGTTCACAAGCACTCCAGCAACGTCACTGCTGCCATTCGACCCACCCAAGCCATTCGTCCCATGAATCAAAGTACCCAGGAGGGTGAACGCAACGGTGCTTTGACCGAGAAAGTACCCAACGTAGGGGTCGTTGACCCTAGTCTCACCACTAGTCTCAGTTTCAACAAGAGCTTCGATTTGGAGTCGACCGACTTCAAGTCAATCACGGCACACAAGCTACTTAAAGGGATTTCCATCAACAGCATTGACACCCTCGTCGAAGTCAACATGGCCGCCGAAAGCAACCCACCTCAGACGTCCACCAATCATTTTAATACTCCTAATGGGAACTCTCGCTCGACGAAAATGCCTTCTAGTCTCAAGTCGAACGAAATCGGAGGATGCGCCGGGTTGAACAATGGGCCCGCTTCTAAATCTGGACCCACGCCCAAGTTAAGGTATGGAGAAACCTTAAAGAGCAGATTTCTTGCAGCTAAACCCGAGACAACCAAGGAGCAAACTGATAACTCGGAAGTAAAGACTTCCAAATTGGACAGTCCAGTGGAAAGCACCAAGGTAACAGCTCTTGTGTAGAAGCCAGCCTACTTTCGCAACGAATTCTGCATAATAGCTTCTTTGAAGATAAATGTTTGCTAAGAATTGTTTTGTCACAGTTCACATGAACTTTGAAATAGGTTCTCTTTTTTATACATGTAATTTTTTTATATGGCAGAATCCAGTTGCTCAAATTTTTTGCCCATTTTTTAATTATTTTGAATGATGAGTAAGTCTTGAGTACTGGAATTTCTATCCTTTTTATGATTATAATTTTTTATAGCCATAAAAATTCCTGATGATAAGTCACCAAAAGGGGTAATTTAATTTAAAGACGATACTTGTGAAAAAAAGTTGAGTTTTAGTTTTACTTGAATTTTTTTCCAAAGCAATTATTTTCAAGCATAGCAATCTGTGAATTGTCAACTGAAATATTTAATTTATGTATTTCTATTTTTACAAAATTATATATAGTCCCTGCTGCAATTATAGGGTCTATCAACTACTAGTTTGTGCATTTCTATGCAAAATTTTTTTTAATGAATTAAATGCTTGTTTAAATTTTTTAAGTAATAAAAATTTAATAACAGCTATTTACTTGATAATCATGAGTCTATGCAGCGTATACTGTGCTTAACAATTAATACAGTTAATTTAGATTGCCATAATACTTTTTTATATTCATCTATTGTGGATAATTACTTTTATTTTTCCATTTTCTGATTAGTCTGACTGGTTGTGTTAAGAAATGTATATTTTTTTGTATAAAAAAACTTTTTTTTGCATTATATTTCTAAATGCCTTTTGTATTGGCTCCTGCACTTTTGATAATTTTGATAATGAACTAACTGCCATAATAATTTTAAGAAAATAGCATTTTACTATTTAGATTTCATACGACAAATAATATTATTTATGTTTTGGTGTCTCCCCAACATTTTTGAAACGTTTACTTATATCCATCAAAGAAATAAATTCACATTTCTTTTGAATATAATTAACATACTTTTCTGTCACAATCGATTTAATTAATATTTTGTAAGCGATAACATTATTATTGTACTCGTAATCCTATACATAATTTTATATGCAGGATATATTTTTAACGTTTATTTTTAATTGCCATATTACTGCATATATTCATCTCAGGGACAGTAAATATAAGCAGCATGGAATAATGCTTTGTTGTAATTTCATTTGTATTATTATGGTGGTAATTAACTAATATATACTATATATTGACTTAATTAAATTTAGCCTAAGAAAGCTAAATTTAATTGGAAACTGTATTCTTGAAGTATAAATTGGTGTCCTTGCTTGAAAGAGTTTACAATACTATTATTAAGGTTTTTACTGAATTCCACCATGAACTGCAAAAACTGAGGAAAAAACGTACAGTTTATAAAAATCCAGACAAAATGAGAGAAAGCTGACATTTTTTTTTGCCATAAAATGACTTGTTTTTCTGCTGCCAAATTGCAGTTTTTATGCCGTTTTTTCAGCAAACTAGTTTAACCTGCAGTTTTACTTCAAAATAACTGCCATTTTACAGCAGGAAAACTGCGTTTTTTTAATTTGTCTGCAGTTTTGGTTCCATAATGTGATGGATTACCGGTACTGCACTTTTACATGGAAAGTAAAGTTGTTTTTTTTGCAGACGTTTCTGGTGAATCTTTTGTAGGTGGCTGCCGGCAGTCATATTTTATACCATCTACCTAGCTATAAGCATTTTCTCCTGATTATAGGTTTAAATTATTAAGTTAATGATTTGGAATGTAATGTTTTAATTCATTAATATTTTTATTTTACTGCCTCCCAGGGAAAAAAAAGTATGGCGGCGTATTGCAGTGAACAGCAATGTCTTATATTAAAACACAACTGCAGTAAGATTGCATTTCAGTAAATAAGAAAAAAAACATAAATATTTTTTTTCTAAAATGCTGTTTTAGTGCAGTGCAGGCCAGAAAATTTATGGAGTGCTGTCAATTAACTGCAGTAATTTTTTCGTGGGTTTATTTAGTTATTATTAACGCATTCAATAAACATGAATCAACATGTAGCCTATCGGTCAGGGGTGGATACAGGATTTTGTTGGGGGGAAGGGGGGGGGACAATCACATGTTACAGCTTTTGGGAGGGCAATTTTCTCTGTATACTGGGCAGCCATTTTTGCTGGCTAAGGGGGGGGGGGAGAAAGGGGATAAAGAGAATTTACCCATATTGCTTCCCCCCACTGTATCCGCCCTTGGTATCTGTCAGTAAGATCATGGAAAGAAACAGCATCCTGGCAATGTCTAGTGTAAATTTAGGTAAACTTATTTTCTTGCCAGTTTGTATTAATTGCATTAAAATCTTCCTACTAAACTATTATTACAAAACATGTATTGAGTGGGAAATAAAAAACTGACTTGCTTAATACCGTTATATAGTCTTTATATTTTATTTCTAATTTATTAGGTCACCTTGAAAGATGCTCAATTTTATTTAAATTGACCTTTGACCCCGAATTATTACCCCTTCTTCTCTAATACCTAAATCGCTCCCTAGGTGGCGCCCCCTTCGGCCAGCCACGTTGCTGGCGGTCAGAAAACGTGATGGCTTTTTTCCGTTCTGGCAATTTCTGAATTTTCTGAAATATCTTAGTTTTCTCTAGGAGTATATTATTTATTGCAAAAGTTTTAAATAATAGTGCAATCATTAATGAACTACTGTATGCCATGATTTTAAGTAATAATGTATTCGATACGTATCAGTTGTTGTCCTAATCTACGTCAGTGGGTGTTGTAATTTTTCGCAAGATGGCGGAGGCTGTACCTTCGACTCAACAGTTGCTGTTAGGATCGACAAATCACGGTAAATATTGCGGCAAAAAAGCCTTAATTAAAGCAGAAATGCAGTTTTAAATACTGCCCGATTATCCATAAGTAACAATTATTTGATATGGTTACTTAGACGTTAAGAACATGGGGGAATAACCTCTTGAATCACGGATGTTAGTGTACTCATTAAGCCTAAATTTGTATTTTTTTTGGTGATCTACGGGGGTACGGTATGTTATAAAATGTAGTCATTGAATTCTATAATGTAACTTAGATTTAGGCAGCCTTGATTATAAATTGGTTTTAGTATTTGTACGGTTTTTCATATGGTAAGACTAGTAACTGCAAATTGTATAATCGCTGCATTGAAAGAGAAGGCGAAATATAATCAATGGTCAGCTGTCTAACACCCCATTTCCACCACCAATTTGCAGAGAATCTATGTGCTCGCAGAGCAGCGCAAGGGTGCGCACAGCCAATGACGTTACGTTATCGGCTGTTGCGCTTCCTTGCGAGCACATAGATTCTCTGCAAATTGGTGGTGGAAATGGGGGGTAAGTATGTACACTTCGAATGGTACCTAAAATTGTTGACAGGCTTTACAACAGGCCTTTAATTTTATCAGTCTTTGACCCATTTTGAAATTTAAACTACATTTAAGGGCTACCGTACTAATTATGGTTAGTGCTTTACCGGTGGCACGTGAACCAGCTAGATTTCTATTAAATCCTTGAAATTACATGTACAAGGACAGTGTACGTGGCATTGCTGATTTGTAGGGTTATTTTATAAATATTGTTTCTGTGTTGTATCCTGCTCTTTTGCCTACTGCATATACATTGTTAGTATAAACTCATTATCAAAATGATTTCCGCCGATGCCCTATTTACAGTGAAAATGCTCTGTCATGACCAATTTTTGTCTAAGATATCACTTGATCAAAGTGCACAGCTGCAGTGTTGTTTTTCAAAACACATGTATATAATTAATAAATTATTTGGAAGTGTGTTTTTCTAACTTGCAATAGTTGCTGTGGAATTCAATTGAAAAGAAAATATGCCAGCTGAGCCTACCAAATACTGTTCCATGGCCAACAATTCAAAATTAGCTAGTGTTGCATGTAACAAAACACAAATTTCCTGAATAATTTTAGACCAGGTTTGGTTTTGTCATGTAAAACGTTTAGTAGGCCTAATGTACTCATTTTGCTTTTGGTTTGCCCCATCACAGAAATAAACGTGACAATTTTGTCAATAAATACTAATCAAAAATGACGTAGATGATGATGCTGTTTTAAAATGCTTATAGGCCTATTATGTAAATTGATTCTTTAGGCAGGTAGTTTTAAATAATTAAAACTAATGGAATTTTCCTTGTGGATTTTTTTGGAATCATTTCCATATTGTTGATGAACTGAAGAATTTGGTTGGTGTGCATGTTACCATGTCAAGTTTCATGATCTGGATTAAGTCATTAGTTACATCATATTTGTGAAGAATGTTTTATAGATCAGTCACAGACTGGCATCAACATGTTGAGAAATGGATGTAGAGGGGGGCCTACATTTTTCTCTCATTTAAATATCTTTCAGTTGAAAAGAACTGTTGTCCCGTGGGTTATTTATGGGCAATTCCACCGTAACTGACGCAACAATTACAAATTATTATTTAGATTTGAATTTATTTAAAATGCTTTCAAATG
>JAQIXP010001611.1:0-17700 GCA_034700285.1 Proteroiulus fuscus | reverse complement strand
AATTGAGTTTTTCAGAATTTGCGATTATAAAAATCACAATTTTTAGACCAAATAACCTAAATTTCCAAGCACATTTCACCCCTAAAATTTTATAGAATTGGGAATTTATAAATCCAGATTGTGATGCGAAAATTGAGTTTTTCAGAATTTGCGATTATAAAAATCACAATTTTTAGACCAAATAACCTAAATTTCCAAGCACATTTCCCCCCTAAAATTTTATAGAATTGTGAATTGTGATTTCAAATCTTAAATTTTTTTAAACAGTAAGATACTGATGATTTAATTTTTTGTAAGGGGGGATATTCCTTTGAGATTATTTTAGGGTTTTAAGTCAATTTTGTAAAATTTTCGTTTGTCGTAGAACTCGTTGTTGAATTTTACTACTGCCAGCTATGCGCTAGATGGCAAATTTATCAATTTACAACCTGCCGATGGAAGTTTGTGGCAAGTAAGGCTAAATTTATACTATATCTTATGGCAGTTCAGCATTTTTTGAAAATTATAATTTGAAAATACTTATTTTTTTTAGCTTTGTCCTGGTCCAGTCGACATTTTAGGTGCTGCTTTTCAGTTCGGTACTCGCTACAAGTCCGAGGTCAGTTAGCTCGGTTATTTGTCTCTGGATTTAAAAGCAGAAATGTTGAACTGTTTCTATTTTTAGTGCTCGATTCCAGTGAAAAAATTGTGGGATGAGTACAGAACAATTTTCTATGATCCGTGTATCCTTTTTATTATATTTTTGGTTTATTTTTTTCTCAAACCTTAAGAAGTTTTTCCTATTGACAAGTCAGATCTGTATTATGAAGTGCCGGGGAAGAATCCCGTTTTGTATGCTGTTCCTGTATTAGTAAAAAATTACGTTGAAAATGGACAAGCCATCAATAGAGGTGCGTGTAATTAGCAAAAAATATCTAATGGCTTGGCCTCAAATTTTGACTTGAAATTTTGTCATGAAAAGTTTAGGTCCTCCCAGCCAGTGGAAATTTGTAAGACGGTTCTACTTGGTAGATAATGTCATCGGAAAGACACCCTGTCACGATCCTCTTCCAACGGCCAGCGTCGTTCGATACGCTAAGGATATCTCCTTCAGGTAAATACATATAAACTACTTGTTTTTATAAGAGTTTTGATAACAATTTTGAAAAATTATTTTCAATATCTCTGAAATTATGATTTGAAATACCCCTTTCAAGGAATCAAGATATAATCTAGATTTTTTTAAATTAAAATTTATGTTGTTTTTTCTATAAATTTTGGTTGGTTTTTCTATAAATTTAGGTTGGTTTTTCTATAAATTTAGGTTGGTTTTTCTATAAATTTAGGTAGGTTGGTTTTTCTATAAATTTAAGTTGGTTTTTCTGTAAATTTAGGTTGGTTTTTCTATAAATTTAGGTAGGTTTTTCTATAAATTTAGGTTGGTTTTTCTATAAATTTAGGTTGGTTTTTCTATAAATTTAGGTTGGTTTTTCTATAAATTTAGGTTGGATTTTCTATAAATTTAGGTTGGTTTTTCTATATTAGAAATTTAGGTTGTTTTAGCAAGAAATTTAGGTTGTTTTAGCAAGAAATTTAGGTTGTTTTAGCAAGAAATTTAGGTTGTTTTTTTTCTAGAAATTAGGTTGTTTTTCTCTAGAAATTTAGGTTGGTTTTTTCTAGAATTTTAGACTATTGTCCCCAAATATCGTGATGTTTAAACTCACGATGTCTGACAAATTCAGCTTATTTACATCACATTCTAAATTTTGGTCTAGAAATCATGATTTGGAACTGTAATTTCGGCAAAATCTAAATTTCTAAAATCACAATTTAATTCAATTTTGAGTTTCTGACTAAAAGCTCATGACTCCAAAATCACATTTTTGATAAATAATGATTTCAAAAATCAGTTTCATGAAAATTTTTCATTTCAAATATTCCGATTTGGGTGAAATAATCTAGGCCTAGGTAGGTTAATTTTTTTGATCTTGGTAACTTTTTTTTTCCTTGAAATCTTGCTTATTTTTTGTTGAGATTTAGATTACTTGAACCAAGAAACTGTGAATTTTTTCTTTTTGAAACTTTGCAATTTTTAAAAATCACAATCTGGATTTTGATTTTTAGGTCATGATTTTGGTAAACTGAATTGCTAAACATTCAATTCTTAAAATTTTTGATTTTCTGGTGTAAAATCATTATTCCAAAATTTCAATTTTGCAAAAATCATGATTTCTAAAATCTCAGTTACTTTAGTTTTGGTTTAAAATTCACGATTTGTAAAAAAACTTTGGATATTTCTCTTTAAATAATCTAGAATACTTTTTGTTTAAAGAGGTTAACTAAGATACGTTTATATCTTTTAAGAATTGAAATGTATCGATCCTCGGGTGAGGCAGGTCATATCTACCCACCTTTGATTACCATTGATTATGGGGAAGTTAGTGTGGAAGACCTGCAAGCTGGCAAATCAGTCAAAGTACGCTTTCATTCAAATAAAAATGCCCAATTACATGAAAAATGTCTTTAATTGTGCCAAATTTTTAGGTTTCTTTTTCCGTTACTTACGAAATGGATCAAAGTAAAGAGGAAAGAGATTTTTCGGTAGGTTTTTTTCTTGCAAGGGGTACAACTTGGCCTTATGGCGTGTCCAAATACATTTTTTAGCGGAATTAAAAAAAAAAATATAGTAAAAATCTCAAAATTATTTTCGAAATCTCGTTCAAATTTCTCTCCAATAACAAGAATGAAGATGTTAGAGGGCGCTATTGTCAAGAAATTCACCCAAAATTTCCTAAAACTCACAAAAATCTTTTGTTCAGATTTCTCAAACTTTACCGTAATTCCAACAATTCCACCGATATACCCAAAATTTCTCAAATCCACCCCAAAAACAAAAATAAAATGCTTTAAAGAGCGTTATTGTCAAGAAGTTCTTACAAAATTTCAAGAAACTCATCTCAAATTTTACTAAAATGTCCAAAATTCCCTCGTTTTTTGCTACGATTGCAATAATTCCTTGGACATATCAGAGCAGATTCGTTCTAATTTAAAAATCGACATTTTTAGATCGCCCTCGGAGTCTTAAGCTCGTTTGCTATTATTTTCTCCGCAATGCAAACTTGGTCTTGGACAAAGCGCTCCGGCCGCCTCGGAATCGATCTTTTGGTAAGAGTATACACGTGGACAATTTTTAAAATTATTTCATACAATTTTAAAGATTATTCGGTTTTCTAGACTCTGTTAAAGCTGTTGTTATACGTGTGTGGAAATTTGTCGACTGTCTTCTTGACGGTGACATTTTTCACTTGCTTTTATATCTTCATATTTTTCAAGGTAAAATACGAATAATAGCATAAAATCCTAGAACATTTGAGAACCTCGTATCCCAAGATTCATTTCTTAAATCAACTATTTGCATTTTCGCTTGAGCAGAGACAAGATGTCGTTTACGTGGTTTTACCCACACCCGAGCAGGAAGTGCCTTTTATCGTGTTCATAGTTGTAGCCTTCTTTTTAAAGGTTTGATAAACCGAATTTTACCATTACTGCACGAGCGTGTAGAATAAGTTCTTGAATAGTTGATATTTTTTACTCAGCTAATCCATCTCGTACACGTTTTGGGCAGCCAAGTGACGTGTGATATCTTTTTCGTGGATTGGGAACGTCCCCGTGCCAAAAGGACGATTCCCCATCCAGCGGAAATGGACGCCAAAGGGAAGGACCCTAACGAGGAGACCGTTAGCATCTGGCGAACTTACTTAGTTGCCAATGAGTGGGCCGAACTGCAGACCATGAGGAAAACGAGCTTAGGATTTCAGATTCTAACTACCATATTTTTTTTGAAAGTACGTATTCTACGTTCCAAAGTTGAGCCTAGACTTATATTATGCTTTATGCCTTATTTCTTTAAAAATACCATTAGGTTTTAATGCATTATATATTAAAGTTGGGGGTCAATTTTATATTTTTTAAAAGTTTGGGCTATCCATATGAAAGAATGCATTAATCCTATAAAATTTCTATAATTGTTATAATATTCTTATAAATTGGGGAAAATGTCCTATGATATTCCGATATTTGGGAAAAAAGTTCTTGTAATATTCATTATTTTGGTAAACTAATATTCCTATATTTTGGAAACATATCCTATAAAAGGTATTTGCATATTTTTTGGGAAACAAATTTCTGTAATATTTTTATATTTTGGAAAAAAACACCTTTAAAATTACACTAGTTTGGAAAAAAGAAATATTCCTATATTTTATGGAAAAGTCGTGGGTTATTCCTATATATTTTGGAAACAAGTTCCTGCAATATTCCTATTTTTTCACACAAAAAAAATATTCCAATAATATTCCTATATTTTGTGGAAAAATGTCCCGTGATATTCCTATATTTTGGGAAACAAGGTCCTGCAATATTCCTAATTTTTGCACAAAAAAAATATTCCAATAATATTCTTATATTTTGTGGAAAAATGTCCTGTGATATTTCTATATTTTGGAAAACAAGGTCCTGCAATATTCCTATTTTTTGCACAAAAAAAAATATTCCAATAATATTCCTATATTTTGTGGAAAAATGTCCTGTGATATTCCTATATTTTGGGAAACAAGGTCCTGCAATATTCCTATATTTTGTAGAAAAAAATATTCTAATAATATTCCTATATTTTGTGGGAAAATGTCCCTTGATATTCCTATATTTTGGGAAACAAGGTCTTGCAATATTCCTATATTTTGGGAAACAAGGTCTTGCAATATTCCTATATTTTGTGGGAAAATGTCCCGTGATATTCCTATATTTTGGTAAACAAGTTCCTGCAATATTCCTATATTTTTGCACAAAAAAATATTCCAATAATATTCCTATATTTTGTGGAAAAATGTCCTGTGATATTCCTATATTTTGTGGAAAAATTTCCTGTGTTATTTCTATATTTTTCAAGACAAGGTCCTGTAATGTTCCTATATTTTTGGGGCAAATTCCCGTAAAATTCATAAATTTTGGTAAAAAGCTGTCCTAGAACTCCTATGATTTTCCTTTATTTTGAAAGGAATATTCCTGTAATATTTTAGGGAAAAAATATCCTATAATATTTTTTTTTATGAAAAAATATACTATAATATTTTTATATTTTTGGCAAAAAATGTCCTATATTGTTCCTATAGATTGGGAAAAAAAATTCCTATATTATTTATTTATTTTGGGGGGAAAAATGTCCTACATTTCCTTTAAAAGACGGCAAACATTTGGGTATGAGGTTTTCATTTAAGGTGTCTCTAGTGAAATTTGGCCCAAATTTCTCGTTTTCGAATTGGGGTGTTGGGGTGTTTTAAAAAATAATTCTGAAGTCTACTGATTATAAGCTAATAGCCAAATGTAAATTTTTTAATCGATAGGTTGTTGGATTCGAAAATCTGGCTTCTGCAGATTCAAGTTCAACATTCTCACCCTCATCGTCCGAATACCAGAGCCCAGATAGCGTTACTTGCCGCTTGGCCATCGGAATTGCCGTTTATCTAGTCGTTGCAGCAGTACACGTGAGTTGTTTTCTTTTCCCTTTCATTATTTAATTTTTTCCTTTGTGCTTGGATCTAACTAATCACTGGCGTATTTATTTGGATTGCAGTGGATTTTCGTATTGTTCATATACGAGCAGTTTATCGAGGATAAAATCAAACAGTTTGTCGATCTGTGCTCTATCAGCAACGTAAGTTCAGTGAAAAGTCTAAGAAATCTGAGATTTTCCATGTATTAAAATGTTGACCGAATATTGTTTCAACAGATCAGTGTTTTTGTGATGACGATGCGGCAGTTCGGACACTACATTCACGGACGGTCGGTCCACGGCCATGCCGACGCCGACATGAGAACCATGCACGAGCAGTTGCGACGTGAAGAGGTAATTTTGCATTTTCAAATTGTTATAAGATTGTTATAAAATCCTAATGGAATCATATTTTCTTAAATTTACCTCAAATACGTGTCTGATTATGAAAAAGTAATATATTTTTTTTATATTCCCCTTATCAAAAAATTATCTCGATTTTTTTAAATCAATATTATTTGCAAATCTAGTTTATTTGGCCAAGAAAGTCATTATAAATGAGGCCGAAATTGTGATTTTGGACCAAATAATGACCAAAATTGTTATTTTAAAAGATGATTTATGCCGAAAATCAAAATTATAGAATTGTGATTTCAAAAAGTCAGATTTTGCCAAAATCGGCAATTCTGAATCATAATTTTTTTGACCAAAATAAAGATTGGGAAGCAAAAATCTGAATTTTTTCAGAAATCGTGATTTTCTTTTTTTAAAAAAACAAAATTTTTGACCCAAATAATCTAGATTTTAACATTTCCCATATTTTTCTATAGGCCTACCGTATTCCTATATTTTCCCCATATTTTAAATGTTTCAGTCTGTATTATTCTTGTAACTTGAATGACAAAAATATAATGCATGTTAGGTTTACAGCCATTACCATTTTACCCTTCTGCATTTTCAAAAATTTTAAAATTCTATTTTTGTGTAACTTATTTGTCTTTGTTATAGGATAATCTCTGTAGCCAACGTGGACTGCTTCCAAACAGCGATCATCAGACCTTCCAAATGGCCTTACCGTCGCAGTTACGCTTGTACTATGATCAGGTGATGAGCCCGTTACTTCAGACGAATCACACACCTGCCGGCCGCATCCCATCCGGTCATCTGGGAGCCGGAGGCACGAGCCTACCTATGGGAGTCGAGCTCAGCATCCAGGCTTATCGGACGATGAACGTCTTTTTGGCATCGTTTCTGGAACACGTGAGCTGCAGTTTTTAGCATCGAAATTCATCGAAAATTTATTTTCAAGCTGATTTTGGTTTCTTAGGCTTTGCGCAATTTGGATTATATCGTGAAAAATAAACTCTTCGTCGAGGATATTCTCGACATCGAGTTTGAAGATCCCACTGACAAGGGATTCTTTTATGAAGGTAGGTCTATTTATAATTGCCTATTCCTAATTTTTCTTAAAACTTATTAGAAAATAGGGAATTTTTGAACTAACATTTCTAAAATTCTATTTCCTCAAAAAAATTCCAATTCTAAATTCAACAAATTCTAAGATAGTTCCGGCATTTCTCACAAAATCTCGTGGAAAGGTTAGGAAAAGTTAGATAATTTTATGATCTACAATTTCTCATGTTACCCGTGGAAGCATATTTCCTGAATAGTTAGGAATTTGGGAAGCTTCAGCGAATGTGTATACTTTTCTCACGAAAATGTTTAGGGAATTTTAAGGACTTAAATTTATGTTGGTGCATGCTTGTGGAATCATGTTACCTTGAAAGGTTAGGAACCTGGTAAAGAAATCTGTGATTGTGCAGGCTTAATGGTATTGTTTACAAAAGTAGCTACTAGATGGCGTCAGTCATTTTTACTATAATATGGTAAAATGCCGTCATCCATGTATTTTATGATTTCTGAATTTTGGTAAGTCTGATGAAAATGTTAATTTTAATGTTATACAGCTATTGTTTATCTCTATTTTAAAAATAACTTGTAAGAAATTGACTTTCCGTTTAATTTTTTAAAAAATTTCTGATTTAGTTTGAACTTTTATTTCTAATTTATTGATGATTTAAAGTTCTAAATGAAGACATTTGAACCTAATTTTAACTTTGCAAACTTGTGAAACTCCATAATTTTTGTCCTTTTTCTAAACCAGGGTATCTCATATCGGTAAATTGTCTTTGATGTTTGTTGCAGATAGTGGCCATTCCTATGATGCTGCACTTTTATGCGGCCATGAGTTCACTTTAATCATTTTTGATCTATTGCTATTTGCATCCATCGATTTGGCGGCCAATGATTTTGTTTTATCTGGCTTCATAACCTTCATTGTCGGAAAGGTACTTTTGATACGTGCCCGGATATAGGTCTTGAATTTTGGACAAGGATCTCGTGTCTAATTTATTTTTGTCCATTTTTTTATTTTTTCAAAACTTACATCTAGATTATCGTGTTTCTCTATCAAAAGCTGGCACACCGGAACCTGGCCCATAAAACCTTGGTGGATTCAAGGTTTTTAATATAGACTCTTAAACAAATTTGATAAGATTTTGGTCTCAGAAAGTCAAAATAACAAAAAGTAAACAGTTTTTAGTAAGGGAAGCCTAGAAAATTGATTTTAGTCAGAAAACAAACTGGGACACAAGAGCATAAAATGAAACATTTTCTATGAGATCTAAATTTAGGAAAATCTAGAACTCTTTTGATGAATCCAAAATTATTAGCATCAGATATTCTGGCTTTTCGTCATGTAAATATATTTTATAAATAAGTTGTATTTTTATTTAAAACAAAATTCCCTGATAGTTTTAACGTACTTAACCCGCTAACCCGCATGGGATGGTAACCCTCCCCAACTAATTTAACCTGTGATATAATCAACACTACCTCCAATTTGTGACATTTTGTTACCTGCAACAAATTGCTGCGGAACTGCAAGTCTTCTATTACTACACCTCGTTAGTAATATTAAATCGAGGCAGACGCACGCTGAGATCTGCCAGAACGTAAGATGTGACGGCATAAAAAGTCAAACATAGATCGAGTGAATCGCTATTCTCAACTGTCATGGTGTCTCCGTGGGAGTGGTGATAGTTGAAATACGTATCGTCGTACAAGTCTAGACTGGCTACCGGCACACCCAGCGGCGAGAAGACCGTGGTGTCGGAGCCATCGTCCGGAATCTCCAGGTTGGTGGCGTTGATGGGTGCGGATAGTTTCAAGACTTCCTGCATGATGCAGGCTGCTTCCAAGGTTCCCGTGAATGCAAATCCAGCTGGATCGAAAGTGCCTTCGTCGGATTCCATCACAATGTTGAAATTTTCGAGATCGTCGTGGTGCGTCAAGGCATAAGCCTGGGAACCCTTGTACGCCTGCTCTTCACCGGTCCACAAAATAGCGCGCAGAGTGCGACGAGGTCGGAGACCCAATTCCTTCAGAACGTAAGGAACCATAAGTGAAATGAACGCTCCCCCGCCGTCATCCATGGCACCTTGGCCGACGTCCCAACTGTCGATGTGTCCGCTTACAATGACAACCTTGAGGTAAAAAAAATTTTGTTTAGTTATTATTTTTAAAGTTATTTTGCAACTAGACTATAGAATTTAATGTTCTCTTTCCTTATTTTAGAAATTCGTACGATATTATCATACTTTTCATTTTGATTTTGTTTTGCAAAGTTACAATAGCAATAGCAAACAAAATGGCCGCCTTGTTTCCATGGCAGCAAACTTACCTCTTCCGGATTTGTTTGCCCTACAGTTTCTATGATAGTATTTCTCGAAACTACTGCCGGATAATTTTGTGCTTCCATATATAACTTTAGCACAATTTTATCACCTGAAACGTAAAACATGTTTATGATTATGAAAATTCTGGTTGTAAAAATGTGTTAGGCGAGGAATCTAGGAACTGACCCCTATCCTGCATTCTTTGGAACATTTCTGCATCCTCCACCGTGATGCATGCTGTAGGGACTTGCGTTACACCATCCTCATAATCTTGCCATCCGGTGTGAGGGGAATAAATGGAGGATCCAGTGGCAGACCGTGCCAGGGAGGCTATGCCTCCGTATTTAGCGGCATTGACAGCTCCGTTGGACCGATAGTTCACGCTTTGGCCATAACTGAACCAGGGTTGATTGTATACGACAATTTTACCTGGAATCTATGGTTGGGAATTAAGGACCAAGATGCAATTAATTCATGAATGTGCATGTTGGGTTATGGCCTTGTTTCCAAACATACAAATAACAAATACATCGTGGAGTGATTAAAGCTACAGTCCCAGTTTGAAACAAGTTGATTTTAGGAAAAAGAGCAGGAAAAATTAAGATAGCTGGGAGTTGCAGTTGGATTTGAGCCCACCGATCATTAGATAAAATGTCCTGAATACATGGATTTGGATGAAAATAGAAAGCCCAAATAGGCACCATTTTTCTGACTGTGTGTAGCGCCCTCTACTGGATAAAAGGCATCAGCTCTAATGGAACACATGTCCTAGAGGGCGCCACCAAATGACACTGCTTGCTGAAAGCTATGGAGAAACCGCACCTAATATGCATTTTGCAAACGTCGTAATTTCCTCAGTTTGCTTTCCTGCAATTATTATTGCCACAGCCATTCCAGCAAGTGTGTGCCATTTAAAAATTACTTGTTACAAAGTGGGACTTTCCCTTTAAAAAAATTTTCTGCATGCCAATAAGGTAATGCCGCAAGTCTGCTAGTTTATTTTTAAAATATGTTTGACGTACATGCTCTCCTACCAACGGTAATTAAAGTAAATCCGAATTGTAAAAACAAAATCAGAAAAAAGTTTGATTGGAACAGAAACTTACGTCAGCAGCCCGTTCCGACATCTCAGAAAAATCTGTAAAAACAATGACTTCCGCAGTTATTCCTTCAGGAGGTGTTCCGATGCTACTTCCCAAACCCAGCAATGTCAGTTCACTGTATCTCGGTTCGAGCATTGTTAGCGATTCGTTACCACTGAAACAACATATGGACTTACACTCCTATTCTTCGTTACGCTTTAGACCAGCTTATTATCATATAAGCCCAAAAGAGGCAAACACTTACCGGATCCATAATGGAACCAGAGCCTCTTCAGTGTGGACATTCTCTAGTCCACTCGAGTTTAAAAAGTCGACTAAATAATCGATCGAGTTTTCCAGATTTTCCGAACCAGAAATTCTCGAACCGAATTTATCCACAAAATAAGCCAGTTTGTCATAGGTTTGCCCTTTTAAGGGCCCATTTCGCACCAAGTCGCTTACATTTTGAAACAACCAGTCGTAACTTGCAATTTCTGCAACGACATCTTCGGGAACGACACCCGTACAATCTAAGTTCGCTTTTGGTAAATTTACGCCATTGCCTAAGCCTAACATAAACGAAAACAAAAATAAACAAAACAGTCTATTGGAAGGCATGGCTGACATTTTCGAGAAACTGCAAGGAAAGTGTAGATATACTCAACTAACGCTCAAAGTACAGACTGCCAAATCCTTAAATATACACACGAGTAGTGAACTTTGCAGCTAAATATTGTGATTTGTGATAAAAACTGATAAAATTCAATGCGAGGTTTAGTTATGTCCGTGATCTAGAGTTTCAGCCGCATACCATGTGCACATGTATTGTTCTAGCTATTTTAAAACAATATCCCATTTTATCGTAATATTTCTGTTGATTGATAGGGTTTCAAATTTAACAACTAGCCACTTTCAGAGTGTCTGAGTGTTCTTTTTTTTTAAATAATAATATTATGTCCTAGCACGCCGCACGCGTTCAAATGACTGCGCAGTTTATTTCTTTCATCTGCAGTAAAACTTAAGATAAAACTGCAGTTCGATTTGATTTTCAGAAGTTTGTTTTGGAATAAATTGCGGTGTAGTGCATGAATTTCCGAAAATATTATTTTTGTTCAAATGTCTTTTTGAATGCAATTTTGTAACAGTTTTACTGGAGAAGAGAAAATTTTGTAATTTGCAATGAAGTTAACTATCAGGAAGAATTCCTACTCGGTAAATACAGTACTGCAGTAATATTGCACTGAACTGCAATATTTTTTTGCAATCTGCAATAAACTTCAGTCAAATTACTGCCAAACTGTTGGATTCTAACAGTTGCATGAAACAAAACTGAAGTAAAATTGCATTCCAGCAAATTTGAAAAAAAAAAAACTAATGAAATGCAGTTTTACTGCAGTGAGTTTCATAAATCTGTTAGAATCCAACAATCCAGATACAATTTTACTGCAGTAAACCAATCTGTAGTGGAGTCAACTGCAGTAATTTTTGAAGTATTTTTAGGAAGTTATTGTTATATCCCGTATCAGGCTACGAGTCTTAGACTCTATGAATTTTTATAATATTTCTGTAGTACATTGACAACTGTTCTAAAAATACTTTTTTTTAATATTTTCAGAACCGCACAAATCTGCAAAACTTGACTCGAGATAAATTAGCATATTTTGCATTTGGACGAGGTTTAAATTTAATGCCAGGAAACAAAAGTTTGAAATACTTTCACGCCCCATCAGTGATGTTAATTCGGGGAAGACGGATACTGAGATCGGCCAGAACATAAGATGTGACTGCGTAAAAAGTCAAACAACGATCCAGAGAATCCGGATCTTCGACTGTCATGGTGTCGCCTTTCGAATGGTGATAGTTGAAATAAGTGTCGCCGTACACGACAAGACTGGCCGCCGGAACACCCAGCGGAGAAAAGACGATGTTGTCGGAGCCATCGTTCGGCATGTACAGGTTGGTGGCATTTAGAAATGCCGACAGTTTTAAGACTTCCTGCACGATACACGCTGCTTCCAATGATCCAGTGAATGAAAGCCCCTCCGGATCGAACGTTCCTTCATCAGATTCCAACACGACGTTGAAATTGTCGAGCTCGGCTCGATGGTCAGAAGCATAGGTCAAGACTCCCGAAAAAAGCTCTTCTTCGCCGGTCCACAGAACGGTGCGCAGGGTGCGGCGAGGACGTAACCCCAGAGCTTTGAGAACATTCTGAACCATTAGTGAAATGAATACTCCACCGCCATCATCCATCGCTCCTTGGCCTACGTCCCAAGTGTCAATGTGACCACTGATGATAACCACCTAAAGGTAAGAATGCAATGTTACTATTTCAACATTTCAAGGGCTTAATTCAGAAGTTGCGATTGAGCCAAAAGTTGCTTTCGAGATAATAGCTTGTTATGGAAATAAGTTATAATTTGGAAATAAACAATGTTAAAAGAATGATATATTCGGTGAACAGATCAAACAATTTATATATTTTGTAGGGAATGATCTAATTTTGGTTAAATAATTACTTAAATTAGTAAATTAATTAAGTCAGGCTTAAACTATGCTCAAACTAGTTTGACGCCGTTTAAGTTGGCAGGAATAGCAAAATAAATTATGTGTAAAGTAGCGAATGTGCACATCTATTAGTTTGCCTATTGAATAAAGTGAAGGAAAAAAAAATAGCAATACTTCAATTGTTATAAAAATCCAGGTCACGAACAATTTTTGAAAAGTTAAACTAACGAATGGTACCATTTTCTAGGCAAAAATTAAAAGGTTTCTGTACATCGTTGAAAAAAATTGACACAAAATGGTGCCGCAGGCGATTTTATTTGCTAAAACACTCAAAAATGAGCTAAAAAATCATCAAAATTGCATCTTTTTTCTAGTTAGAGTCCGACCATTTGGGGAGAAAAGGGGGGCATGACCCCCATGACCCACTCCCTGGATCCGCGCCTGCTTTTCTGTAACTTCAACAATTATTTCTTTAACTTTAGGTGAATTATAGGGACACTTCCAGGATTACATTGGTTCACTTATCTCATTTTTGACAAATTGGCTCTTTCGCTACTTGTGAATTAAGCCATCGATTTGTAACAGAATTTGGGAATTTTGCATGAGTTTTTATGGTCCCTCAATGAAAAAAATTACCTCTTCTGGGTTTGTTTGTCCCACGGTTTCTGCAATAGTATTTCTGGAAGTTACTGCTGGATTGTTCTGAGCTTCCATGTATAATTTCAGTACAATTTTATCTCCTGGAAAAATGGTAACTTTTTGAAAAGTGTGGCCGCAAGCCTGGTACCGATAGTTTTGGTAGCTAACCACTAACCCCGGTCTTGCATTCTTTGGAACATCTCTGCATCTTCTACGGTGATGCAGGCTCCTGGGATTTGGGTAACATTTAGCTGGTTATTTTGCCATCCAGTATGAGGCGAATAAATGGAAGTTTCAGTAGCAGACCGTGCCAGAGAGGCTATGCCTCCGTACTGTGCGGCATTAATGGCACCGTTTCCCCGATAATCCACGCTCTGGCCATAATCGACCCACGGTTGATTGTAGACAACAATTTTACCTACAATCTGCAATTTGATGTATAATATAAAAGGAATTTGTCATTTTTGTTCAAGAAGCAGGCAAGAACAGGGTTCGAATGGGCCTTGAAAATCCTTGAAAAATGACCAAGTGATTTCAAGGGCTTGAAAGTAATTGAATTTTGATGATGGTTCTTAAATATCCTAGAAAATGGATTGTGATTATCGGTGGTTAATTACTTTAAACTGTAAAAGTAGAAGTGTAAATGTATGCAAAAAAAATGATTTTACTTCAAATTAACTTAAAATTTTTATAGTGTAACATTCTTTATCTAGGTGAGTTCCTATACTTACCTGGAAAATAAGGGAAAGTCAGGGGATTTGAAAAAAACTAGGGAAAAGTCAGGGGATTTGAAAAAAAACTAGGGAAAAGTCAGGGGATTTGAAAAATAATCAGTGTTAAAAGTCAGGGACTTTTCAAAATCCTACTGAAAATTCAATTCAATTCAACTCAGCACCCTACGATCAGCATATAATGATGCCATTTGGCAGGGGAGTTTATCCCACAAAAGTCAGGGGATTTTCAAAAAACTAGTGAAAAGTCAGGAGATTATCAAAAAACTAGTGAAAATTCAATTCAATTCAACTCAGTACCCTATGATCAGCTTATAATGATGCAATTTGGTAGCTGGGAGTTTATCCCACAAAAGTCACCTGGTCATTTTCAAAAACTGGTGAAAATTCAATTCAATTCCCTACAATCAGCATATAATTAATTATGCCATTTGGTAGGGAGTTATCCCACAAAAGTCAGGGGATTTTCAAAATACTAGTAAAAAGGCAGGGGAGTTCTTAAAAAAACTAGTGAAAAGTCAGGGGATTATCAAAAAACTAGTGAAAATTCAATTCAACTCAGGTACCCTACGATCAACATATAATGATGCGATTTGGTAGGGGAGTTTATTCCACAAAAGTCAGGGGATTTTAAAAAAAAAACTAGTGAAAATTCAATTCAATTCAATTCCCTACAATCAGCATATAATGATGCCATTTGGTAGGGAGTTATCCCACAAAAGTCAGGAGATTTTTAAAATGCTAGAGTAAAGTCAGGGGATTTTCAAAATACTAGTAAAAAGCCAGGGGATTTTCAAAATACTAGTAAAAAGTCAGGGGATTTTCAAAATACAAGTAAAAATTCAGGGGATTTTCAAAAAACTAGTGAAAAGTCAGAGGATTTTCATAAAACTAAGGAAAGGCAGGGGATTTTCAAAAAAGTCCTTGAAAACTGAATAAATGGTCCTTGGAAGTCCTTACATTCCTTTTATGTGTAAGTGTACGAACCCTAAATTCGGAAACTTACGTCACTGGCCCTTGCTGGCATTTCGGAAAAGTCCTGGAAAACAATTACTTCGGCAGTTATTCCCTCTGGAGGTGTTCCGATACTACTTCCAAGGCCCAGCAGTGTCAGTTGTTGGTATCTTGGTTCCAACATGGTTAATGATTCCTTGCCTCTAATTGATCAATATTTTGAAAAAAAATTTTTACCTGCCAATTTCTAAAAATTTTATGTTATTTTTTTCGACTTACCGAACCCAGACTGGAACTTGAGCATCTTCAGTGTGAACATTCTCCAGCCCACTCTGGTTCAGATAATCGACTAAGTAATCGATTGAATTTTCCAAGTTTTCCGAACCGGAAATTCTTGAACCGAATTTGTCCACGAAAGTAGCAAGCTTGTCATAAGTGGTACCCTTCAATGCACCGTTCAGCACCAAGTCACTAACATTTTTCACTAACCAATCATAACTAGCAATTTCTGCTACAACATCTTCGGGTATTAAACCCGTGCAATCTATGTTTATTTTTGGGGAATTTCTACTCCTGGTCAGGTCCAGTGTGACAGCTAACAACAATAAGCAAGTCAGTATTTTGCACAACATGTCTGATGTTATAGAATAACTTTTTAGCAAGTTAATAACTGAAAATAACTAAATCCTAATATTTTTATGTAACTCTTGAGTGTTGATAAATGGCATGATTGACGATAAAACTTGATAAAAATTCAATGTTGAATTCAACAATGTCTTTAATCAACACTAATATTTAGTTGCTTTTATTTTTAGGACAAAATATTATATAGTTGGTCACAATTACTATGTGATAACGTTATTCCAAATTGCTAAAGCAGAAAGTTTTCTGCAAAAACATTCACAAAATTCATTTTCGTATAGTTCTAGAATGTGTCATAAAATAGTTCTAAATTGTTAGAAATTCAATTTAGCAAGGATGTTTAAAAGGAAAGTCCCACTTTGTAGCAAGTAATATTTAAGTTGTGCACACTTACTAGATATGACTACTAGCTGTGACAATACATGTTAGGCGCCATTTTCCCATAATTTCAGCAAACACTGAAAGTTGGTGGCGCCCTCTAGAACATGCATGTGTACGTTTTCCGTGAGAGCTGATGCCTTCTATCCAGTAGAGGGTGCAACATACTGCCAGTAAAATGGCGCCAGGTTGCATTTTCAACTAAATCCATGTATTCTGGACATTTTATTTTAATGATTGGTGGGTTCAAATCAAATTGGAATTTCCTTGCCATTCCTAAGTTTTTTCAAAATGGGACTTTCCCTTTAAGTCACTACTGGCCAGTGACGTGGTGGAATAATAACCCCATGTTCCCATGCCAAATGGAACCTAGATATGCTGATCGTAAGGTACAGAGTTGAATTTAATTGAAATGAAAAGAAATTAATTAAACAATTAAATAATTGTTTATTCATTTCAATACAGCTAACAGACTTTTTCACTATTTAATACATTTAAAACAAATGCATGCTGGCTATTGCATTTAAAAAATAAGTTTGGCTCTAGGGCAATTCGGCGCAGGACAATTCGTCGCAGGACAATTCGGAGCAAAAAAAAGGTCTGAGCGAATAAAAGATTAAAGAAACCCAAAATTAAAATTGTAATTTTATTGAAAGGCAGAAAGTATATATCAGGCTAATAACAAATAATAAAAACGAATGTGGTAAACTGAAAGGAACCAGTTATTTTAAACACTGATTAAAGTAACATTTAATTTACGTGAATTTCTATTGGTGGAAAACAATAGAAAGACTTAGATTTGAATTTATTAAAAATGGGACAATTTGTCATTTACTGTAAAATCTTTGATTACTTGCATGGATGCAGTCACAACACTTAACTTATTTAATTAAAGAATTTTAATCATTTTATTGTTTGTAACATTTGCCATTAGCCTGGTATATGTATACAATTTTTGCCTTCCATTAAAATTGATATTTTAATTTTAGGTTTCTGTAATCTTTTATTCGCTCAGAATTATCTGTTTAATTTTTTTTGCTCCGAATGGTCTGCGCCGAATTGTCCACGCCGAGTTGTCCTGCGACGAATTGCCCGGTTACCGTAAGTTTATGGTGGAGTGCGGTTTTCGTACAATTTATTCATATGACATTTATCCACATTTTGTGTCGGTGCAATTATCACCATCAATAGGGTCCTTCGGTTGGTCTCTCTGCAGATCTAGATCGGTCCAATTGGCCATCACGATATCGCATCATATGAAGGACTTATTTCTATTGCACCTGTGTTTGGGTATGTCATGATACAAAAAGATAGCTTTATTTAAAATATTATTTGGGTGTTACGAGTGAGCAGAGTCGGACTGTGAGGGTGAAATCGCAATTGCCAATATTTAAAAGGTGCCAATACCGCCTGTTGCATCAAGCAGCACTGCCAACTAGCGGAGTTAATTGAAAACTCAAAGTGGACATTTTTCACGGGATCTATGGCATAGAGATTGA
>JAQIXP010001610.1:0-17700 GCA_034700285.1 Proteroiulus fuscus | reverse complement strand
CAAAATTCTGGATATGTCCTGATGCTGTACGACAACTGATGGTTCCTCCACCAATTCCCTGAATGCTTGAGTTTCGGTCATCGGCACATCGCATTGAGCTTTTCCGTTCCTGAAAACCTCAGGTGAAAAATTCACGACTCGATGTCATGTGACTCGTCGCACCTGAATCGACGCACCATACAAGCTCGTTAGCTCGTAGACCGGTTTCCGCAGTTTTTCGCGTTACTTCCGACACTGTCGTAGACTCGACTATGTTTTGATGTGCTGTGCGTTTGGTTTTCTGGTACTCACGCGATTTGTTGAATGTTGCCATATTCGCCGCTTCATTCTTCTTGGAATTGTTTTTCTTTGATCTGCAGACAGCTGCTAGATGACCACGTTTGCCACAGTTGAAACAAGAACAACTTTCTTTTTCTTTGTAACTTCCATCGGGTTTCTTGTCATTTCGCTTATCACCTTTAGCACCATCACGACGATCATCTGTCTTCCGGTTTCCATTTTTTGCACCTCCATCATGACGCCATGACTTGGAAAAATTTGCGGAATCTTGACAATCTTTGGAACGTGTGAAATCCGTGGTTATTCCGGCTAGTCGTCGACCTTCAGCTTTCAAGCGCTGGCATACGACGCTTAGTTTCAACTTTTGGTTCCCTCCCTCGAGAGTCGCCACAAACGGAGCACAGGAATCCGGCAATCCTGATAAAATACAGCAGGCAGCAATTCTGTCGCTAACTTCTTCCTCGGATCCTGTTACTGTACAAAATATCACGCATTCGATTGATGTACTCATCTATCGTTCCGGAATGCCATTGTTGGTAATGCGCACTTGTAAAAGTCTGGTCGTGTTCACTTTCCAGCGCTAACCACACTTCGCGAGTGGTGTTACAACCGTGAATGTTCTTAAGTTGATTGTCTTCCAGACAAAGTCCAATCGTTGTTCGGACTTTAAAATCATCGGCATTCCATTTTTCGTCTGGATTTTCCGGTCTAGGATCCCTGATGAATTTTAACAAATTCATATTTTCGATCTGCATGCTCATCTTGGTCTTCCAAGTAGCATAATTTGTCCCGTTCAGCAGTTTAAAACCATACTTTGTATGTCCTGGTTGTTGTACGGAATCGTCCGCCATCTTGAAAATTTTTGCCCGACAAAAGTTCAAGAATTTTTCTTACTTGTTTACTGCACATCAGTAGCACTACTTATTTCCTGTACTAGGCCCATAACCTGATGAAATTTGTAGTAGTCCACAAGTAGAAACAACAACACACATAAACTGGAGAAACGAATTAGGTTTTTAATCCGTCCGATTCAAATTCAAAAACTGTAGAACAACTCATTCCAGAACTATCTCAAAAACTAGAATGTTGACCCATGCCAAGAAACGCACATGCTAATAACAAAAGCACATGCCACCATGCCAACACAGATAACATTGTTAAATTCAGTGCTAAAATGTGTCACTATTTAACAGAATTTATTATAAATAAAGTATTGTTTGTATGGAGAATTGAGTGGGCACACATACTAGATAGATAAATTCTCTAAAAATCGGTATAGGTTATGTGCATAGCAGACAACGTGGAGAGAAATTACTACTGCTTGATTGACTTAAGCATTTGCCACCATTGCATGAAGCAGGTGCTACTAGCGCGTGATGGGGCATTTTTGTTGTGTACTTGGTTGCTCGAGTAGGAGCGAAAGAGAAAAAAGAAAAAGTTTTTTTGCAATACCCAGTGTATTAAACAAGAACAAGGACAAAGTTTGTAAAGTTGAGCCAAAGCAGAAGAGGTAATTGAATTGCAGCTATTAAATGCCAAGGATGGATTCCAAAAAACTTTTCGAAAGTATGCTCGGATCATTTTATCGCAGGTTAGTAAATCTTTGTTACATAAAAGTTATATAAAACAATTTGTAAAATGTAATGTAACTTGTAAAAAGACAATATACTATTTATTTTTATTTATTTTCAGGGCATCCTGCAGCTCTCCATGAAAAGCAAAACCCTGATTGGGTACCAACCTTAAATCTAGGGTACACAAAAACCAAATACAGTACTGAAACATCAGTTGCACGTTACTTACGTGCAAAAGAACGTGCAAAATTTGTTCAAGAAAATAAAATCATTAAACAGCAAGGTAAAGTTTTGCAGAGATATGGAACTGGAAGAAGCTTTGCAACTAGACAATAGCAATGCCATGGATGAACAAGAAACTAATTATCTTTGCAATTTTGAAGGTAAACAGGCCCTGAAAATTACTAATATAGTAACGATTTGATTGTAAAAATATGTAATTTAATCGATACTACCACTAACTATTTCTTTTAGAAATCGGAACACAAACTAAAATTTCAGTAACTGATGTATCCTGCCAAACTGAAATTTCAGTAAGCAATGTATCCTGCCAAACTGAATTCAGTGCAGTAAACAGTGCCTGTCAAATGAACTTAAAGTTTCAACAACTACTAGCTGAAATTGAAGTCCTAAGGTTGGACAATATCAACTTGCAGTCAAATATTAAAATTAAGAATAAGCAAATTGAAGAGTTTATCCTTAATGAACAGGAATTACAAAAAGTTGAAAAAAAAACTAAATTTTTATACTGGATTTTCTTCTTGGGAAGGTTTTATGCTTGTGTTTGGTTTAATCTCACCAGATCTAGTTGATGGCCCAAAATTGTGTAAATTTAGTCGTGTTTTGATGTTCTTTTTAAAACTCCGCCTAAACTTGCTTGATGTAGACATAGCATATCGTTTTAATGTCCACCACTCTACTGTTTCTTGAAATTTTCACTCCATTTTAGAAATCAAGGCTAAGAAATTGAAATTTTTGATTCATTGGCCTGATAGAGAAACGTTACAATGTACAATGCCAACAAGTTTCCGAGCATGTTTAAAAAAATGTGACGTTATAATTGATTGCTTTGAGATTCGCATGGAACGCCCATCAGATTTATTAGCTCATGCACAAGTCTGGAGCAACTACAAGCAACACTCAACAGTAAAGTTCTTGATTGGCATAACTCCACAAGGCACCGTTTCATTTATTTCAGAATGTTGGGGAGGGCAGGTTTCAAATAAGGTTATTACCGAGGAAAGTGGTATTTTGGATAAACTTTTACCTGGCGATGTGATATTAGCTGACCGTGGGTTTACTGTGGATGAATATTTTCATATTGTTTTTGCGAAAGTTATTACACCACCATTTATAAAGGGAAGGAAACAGCTAAGTTGAATAGAAATAGATTTCAGTCGTGAGTTGTCCAGCATTCGCACCCATGTAGAATGAATAATTCGATTGATTAAAAATAAGTATACTATACTTGGTAATGTGTTGCCTATTTCTTTAATTGGAAATAGAAATCATAATTCTGTAATCACAGACATTGTGAATGTCTGCTGTGCATTTGTAAATTTGTGCTCATAAATTGTCCCTATTGAATAAAACAAATGAAACAATTAAGTCATTTTAAAATAAAGTGAAAATTGACATTTATTTTTTATTTTCTTTTATTGCATTGGCTGGATTTTTGGCATGAAGGGCAATACCATTTTTCCTTCTTTAATTGGTCTAGTTTATATTTTAATCATTTTAAGTGAAACCACCAAATGCCACACTTCCTGTTATCACAAAATACCATATCTCCACTTTTAGGCTTATTGCAGTAGCACCACAACTTGTCAATGCTTTCATCATCAGATTCCACTTTTTTTCAGCTTGAGCTAGAGTTGAAATACCTGCTATGTTATCTTGAACTGCGACAACATTCTCTGAGTTAGAAATTGGTACCCTAGTATACCATTTCGCTAGCAATTCCAGAAGTATGCCAATTTTGAAAAAGTTCATAACGTTGTCTAGACTTTCAAAAAAAAGTTTGCTATCTGGAAGAATGTGCTCAATAATAAGGCCCTTTAGCGTAAAAACAATAGTCACAATAGTTTCTTTCGGAGACTGCCAACTGCACTTGAACTTGAAGGTAATACTGGTGCGAAGGTTTCAGCTTCCAAGTACCATTAATATTTTCCATAAAGAAATTTGAAGCTTGGTTGGTAACTTTTGGGAAGCTATCGCACACAGAATATGGGCACTTAATTTCTATGATGCTGTCACCACAGCAATTGCATGAAACTAAGCCATCTGGTGATGCTTCGATTACTGACCATTTAGGATGAATGGAGAGTTGCTCGGTGTAATATTTGCATTTTCATGCATAGCCTTTGAAGTGGTAAGATATTGCTCCCTTGCAATACCTTCATTTTTGCAACTCCACCTAATTTTATGTAATAAAAAGTAAGCAATGTGTTAGAATATTCACATATATATATTAAAATAAATTACAATTAAAATGTTTGTTATAATTGTAAATAAAATTATATAATTTGATATTGATATCCTGCAAATTACCGTATTGCTGCTGTTTTAAATGAGTAGCTTTTAGGATAGCAAAGCCTTTTCACCAAACTCAGTGGAGGTGTGGCAAGTTAGCAGTGGGAAGCTGCATGAAAATTTGATGCAGTGATGCATCCAGCACGCTGCGCAAACCACAAGATAGACTTTGCCTGACCACGGGTGTCTTCTTCCAAATGTTGTGCTTGTTCTTTTATAAGCTAAGTAAGTTAAACTGGTATAACATTGTAACCTTCATAGGTTTAATTTAACGTACTGTGACTTTAAATAATTAAATTTTACAATGTTTACGCCACGTTACGTGTAATGTGACTAAAATAATACAATTTTATAAGGTTTACGTCATGTTACGTTTATAAAATAATGAAATCTCACTTTTATTTGTAGCAATGCCTCTTCACATTTGTCCAACAGTGTTGCATAATCCAGATCTAGTAGTTTGGGATCATATAAATTATTAAGGGCAGGTGGATACCAATTAGAAGCGGCCTTGGGTGCAAAATGTGGTGCATGCTCTGCTATAACACGAAGTATTGCAAGCTTATGCTGATCGGGAACACTCATCAGAGAATCAAAAAAGGTTTTTTATCTGTGGTGGTAATTGATGGGCTTCTAGTTCTAGAGTTTAATAATTTTACTGGGTTACTTTTAATTTGATCTTTTGATAAGCCTTGTATTCTTGGTTTACGGAAGTCAATTTGCCTCAAAGGAGCAATACGATACGGGTTCCACCACATCCATGGGGGGTTTGAAGTTATATCAATTAATTCAAGAGATGGGCATTTCTCTTTAAAGATTTCAATGCCCAATTTTATTGGTAGATCATGCAAAATGCTCAGTAATTGCCTATCAGGCGAAAGTAGAAATACAATTGGGGGGGGCATATGTGTTACACTAATTTCACTCTTATTCCCTCCTATCAAGAGACACCAGTTCTCTTAGGCTTAGACGTTTTGGAAAGACTGGGTGTTTGTTTGAATCACTTAAAAAAAAACTTGGTTTATACATGGAAAAACAGAAGCTAAATCATATAGATATCCTTTGCAGGTCACTGAGGAGAATTCAAAAGAAGCTGTAAAACAGCAAACAGAAAGGTGCAAGGAATCAGAAGATTCCAAAATCCCACTTCTAGTATTGATGACTATGAAAAGTATAGGAGTAGGAATACAATCTGATGAAGCACACAATCTATCTGAATCTCAGAAAACCAGGGTAGATGCACTCTTAGAGGATTATATCGACTTATTTGGAGAAGTAACAGGACATGCGAGGGTGGTACCACAAACAATAAAAATAATGCTGCAGGCAAAACCATGTATGCAGAGACCATACACAATTTCACTAACTAAATGAGCAATATTAGATAGCAAGGTAGATTTTCTCCTAGAAAAAGGTTATTTAGAACCCTGTTCATCAGAGTGGGCAGCCCCCTCTCTGTTGGTAGCAAAGGATGACCAAGGACAGGAGTATCGTCTGGTTACGGACTTCAGAAGATTAAATAAAGTAACTGTGCCGGATGTTTATCCATTACCATGCATAGATGATATCCTGGCAAGGGTACGTGGTAAACCTTGTATGACAACATTAGACTTGACCAATTGTTATTGGCAAATTCCCATTTCCATGGAATCAAGAAAGTACTTTGCCACAGCGACCCCTAAAGGTTTATTTCATTATACACAGATGCCAATGGGAGCAAGAAACTCCTCAGCTCATTGTCAACGAGTTGTGGAAGCCATGATGCGAAAATTGCCGGAGGTTAATTCTGATCCTTTTCAGGATGACTTGATCATCACATCAGACACTTTTGACAAGCATCTGGAAGATCTTCAGAAGGTTTTCACATTATTGAAGGAACATAATTTCTTCTTAAGGAGAAAAAATGTCATTTTTTCAAGACCAAAATCAAGTTCTTAGGGCATTACATATCCTCAGAAGGGATTAGTCCCTGTAATCAAAAGGTAGAAGCAATAATTCAAATGCGATATCTCACCAATGTAACACAAATAAAATCCTTCATTTCAGCATGTCGCTGGTTTAGTAAATTTATTCCTAATCTGGCACATATAACTGCTCCATTGAATGCATTGCTTCGTAAAAATGTTTCCTTTAATTTTACTGATGAGTGTTGCAAAGCTTTCAACACTCAAACAAAAATTGTGTGAGGCTTCAATCCTAGCACAACCCGACTTCACTAAGGGTTTCCGATTATTTACGGACACGAGTGGTGAGGCCATGGGGGCAGTATTAGTACCAGGTAAGGAAGGAGAGGAACGTGTCATAGAATACGCCTTCAAACAATTCAATAAAGCACAAAAAAATTATTCAGTTATAGAAAGAGAGGCATTGGCAGTCATTTGGGCGATAAAGTTTAGCTCATATATCGATGGACTCCACTTTATAGTCCATAGTGATCATCGTCCACTGAGGTGGTTAATGTCACTGACCACTCCCTCCGGACGATTGGCATGGTTGGCTCTCTCTGTTCAAAACTTTCATTTTGATATTAACTACATACCTGGAAAATTAAACGCTTTAGCCGATCTATTATCTCAGCCTACGAGTTCCGTAAATCAGGCTGTCTTAGTCCATCATTTGTTGGTGGATGAGCAACCTATGACCATCGAGGAATTCCGTAGGAGTCAATTGGAAGATCCCTTTTGTTCCAAATTAATTCAACTATTTGAGTCAGGAAAAAGAGCAGATAAATTGTCTGAACATGTTTTCGCAGGAAGAGGATTTACCTTAATACAGGGAATTCTTTATCGGTATTTAAGCGAGCAAGCATCACCAGAACCTAGGTTAGTGATGCCCTTATCTCTTACCTCCCAAATCATACGTTGGAATCATTAAACTCCTGAGTCATCCCATCCTGGCATTACTGGTACATGCTTGCGAATTATCTACAAGTACTATTGGCCCAGAATGCGGAAGGATGTAATAAAATATATTGAAAGGTGTAGGGAATGTCAGAAGTTTAAGCCTTCTAATCAGCTTTTAGGAGGATCTCAAATATCCCCAAGTATACCAGAAAGATTTGAAATTATAAGCATAGATGTGGTTGGACCTCTTACTGAAACTCCAAGGGGATTAATTTATATAGTAACCATGATGGACGTAGTGACAGGTTACTTTAAGTTATTTCCCGTAAAGGCAGCAACAGCATAGAATATTGCCACCCTTCTTGTAGAAGAGATATTCTTTCGCTTTGGTTTTCCGAAAGCCATTCGATGTGACAATGGTCCTCAGTTTGCATCCGCGGTCATTCGTCAAGTGGCTGAAAGTATGGGTATTAATCTACAATATATAGCCAAATATCACCCACAAGCAAATCCAGTGGAGCGTAAGCATCGTGACTTGAAACAGAAATTGGCTATTGCGGTGGCTGAAAGACACAATATGTGGGACACCTATCTGTCAGCTATCCGATGGTCAATGAATACCACTCCCAGTTCCATCACAACATTTTCTCCAGCATTTTTAACATTTGGTAGAGAACTCCGACAACCTAAAGATTTGGTCTTCCACTTTCATGCATTTTGCTACGACAAGATGTTCATGAGAACGTCTATCACAAATTTCTTAAAAGAAATTGCATTAATCCTGTTAGAAACCCAAGATTGCCTAGAAGCAGCTCAGGATATCAGATAGGAACAAAATAAAGAAGTAGAACATGATTTTCAAGAAGATCTGGTTTATCTCGATAGTCATGTTAAAAGCTCCAAGTTATGAGGTATTAGTGCAAAACTATCTCTAAAACATGAAGTGTATCAAATATACAAGAAGATAGGCCACACTAGGTTCGAAGTCTGGGATCCTAAAAATCATAGATCTCTAGGAAATTTCCATATCGATAACATACACATGTGTCCAGAACAGGGAGAACTGGACAATCAAACAAAGAAGACTAACTCAGACTAGCATGAAAGGATTCAAGTCCCCAAGAATAGAAAGTTAAAACAAAAACCAGGGCCAGGTAAGGTCCAAAGACAAGTAAAACCTTTAATACCTCCCGCCAGGGAAGTTGACATCCATCCTAGGGATCCTCGACTTAGGCAAGGACCCCGACGTAGGCCATCCCGCTTTTTGTTTATAAACTCGGAAATTTTGCCTACCCACATAAAGCAGTATAAGAAAATATTTACACGAGAAATTTTCAATTCTTTTAAGGAATTTATACTTAACTATGTAAAAACCCAGTTTCCTGGGGAAACTAGTAGCTGGTCAAATATACAGTCATACCTCGCTGTGAGACATTTTGAGGAATTAGCACATCTAGAATTAAATAATCCTGACAAATTCAATAAATTTCGGACCAAGATGTTTAAATTGGCACAAGCTGCAAATATGACTAAAGATTTTGACATTCCCCCTTCTTTAATTCCAAACTATTCGAACCCTCTGTCTCCTGATTTCTACAACAATGGAGAACCAGCAGGAGCTGAGGAAAATATGGAAGAATTCCTAATTTACCCTACATTTCAATGTAATTTTCTCCAAACATTCCCAAATAAGGCGAATGTTTACATTAAAGCACCTAGGACCAAAACATTGTACATAGGAGTTTTTTTAAGAACAAAAACACCATCTCTTCTACCATGATTCAGCCAACCCCAGGGAAAACACCCATCAATTTACATGATCCATATGCTATATTGCCTTTTGAGCTTATTCCCTGGGCCTCCTGGCTTATTTATGCTTTTCTCCATATACATCCACGTCTGTTTTTTCAATATCAAATTTTCGATACACACTTTCTAAAACCCCCTTTTTCCATGTGGATGATGTTTACTACTTTTATTTATGATCTACTAGGTAGCCATTGGTTGGATAACAAGTTTTCTAAAAACATTCCTTTCTATTTCTTCACGTTCCATTTGTTTATGATTGGTCAGCAATCCATAAAACAATGGTACACTAATTTCTTTAAGTTTAGAAAGGCCCGCCATTATGTGTTTTCCCACATGCATAAAATCAATTATAAAAGGGTTTCTCATGACCTCTTAGGTCAGAGTAAACATTACGTTAGTACTGACCTGCCCCTTAGACGAGCCCATATAAACTGGTGTTGCACCATATCTGGTCAGTTCTGGTTAACAATCTTTGAACAAAGCATGCGTTTTTGCACAGTTACGTCTAAAAGTTTTAATTTTCTCAAAATGGCCAATAATGGTAACTCACCAATCAACTTCAACTGGACAGTTTGGTGGCGGTTAATGGCCACTCGCCGGTTATTTAAGATGGTTGATGATTTGTATCAGCATCCTCAATACTTTTTGGCGAGTTACCACGAACTGTTGAACATTGCTACGGAATTATTTAATGACTGTCAAGTGCAATTACCCCATGAGGCTGAACCACCACCACTGCCATACACAAGCCCAACGGTTAGCAATCCACCACCTTTTCCTGCAAATTTGATTTCCATGCCATGGGGCACTTTATCCCTGTATTCGACACAAGGTGCCCACAGTGATTCAACACAATCAACCCCACCAAATTATCACGTACCCTATCCGGATAGCCCCATGCTCGCAGATTTGGAGCCCTTTTTACCTAGACCTCCAGACACCTTAAGTCTGACTACTACTGAAGATTTGGATCAGGAAGTGGAAGATGTTCAACCAAAATTCCACGGAGTGATTGAACCACCTACCCTTTCTCCTGTGCCGACTGCAACTTTACCCCAGACTCAGTCTGCTGGGGATCCTGTTATGTCCGTCTCTGGTGATTTGGTGTCAGGGGAGGACTCAGGATTCATCTGACGATGACAGCGAGTCGCCAATCCCCAAGCGTCGACGTCACCAGAAATCCTCTGCTACCACCGTATGTATTGCTCCTTCCTTTTCTCTTTTTTTCTTTCGCTGCAATTATCCTTTGGCAACCGATATTCCCAATTATGAATATTGGTTATATCTACGTAAAGTTAATGATAATTCTTTTCCAGATATTTTGGGGGCATGCCCCCATTGCTTTCGACATGGGACTACCTGTCCTTTGCACCATTTCGATGGTGCATTCCCCATTCCTTGGAACTGGTGTCATCGCTCTCTAGATGGATTTGGAGAGGCGGAGTCTCCCCCTCGTACCAGTAGTGCCATCACCTTCTCCGAAGAACATCGGATTGCGTCGTTGTATCAGACCTTCCGCTCTCTCCTGCATGATTCTATAAAACGCATCACTATCATCACTACTCTTTCAACTTTTCGACTCTTGCTTATATCCCAAAAATCTTTAAAAGTGGGGGGGGGTTTGGTATGATAACTCTTTTATTGACATGCTATTCAATATTAAATTTCAGCTATTCTATAATATTTACACAATATGCATGATATGTAAAGTATGCTTAACTTTTGTTTTTCTTATAAAAAAATATTGCACAAGAATGCACAAGAATTGCACCACCAGCATGCAATAACGTAGTAACAGAATCTTTTGCTTTTTTTATCCTTACAGGCAAAACTGTTGCACCACTAGGAGCCATCCTCTTATATATATAAGGAGCCAAACCGGAGATGAAACCATCAGACCCATTTTTGCTTTGAAATTCATTTTCATTTTTACTTTCATGTAGTTCTGTGTACAAACACAATTAGAATAAAATACCATTTTCATTTATGTATCAGAGCAGTGAAAAATTCTTTTTTATGTGTGTACAAACCAGTTGGATATGTGTGCTCGCATTTCCACTTCAACGACATCATAGATCGTCCATCAGCACATTCAGCAGAAGTACTCCACCATAAGGTCTGTAAACAAAATTAAGCATTACAGAAATAAGTTATTCACATATAAGAAAAGCAAGTGAAGGAAGTTAAGTTTCGTTAATGTTAAAATTAGAATAAAATAAACGTCACTTCAATCACCCTACAATCAGTATTTCAGGGGCATTGACCCACACCAAATTAGGGGTTGAACACGATTATTACTAAAGTATTCTAAACCCCTACTAATAAACCAAGTTTAGGCAATTTAAATACCCCCACCCTAGATATTAGGGCCGCCAAAAAGCTAAAGGGTACTAAACCCACGTCAACAGAGCAATAAACGTCCATCCTACCTCAAGGTAGGACCCACGCCTGTTTAGGCCTAACTCCCGCATTTTCGTTTTTGGCCCCAAAAAGCTAGAAATCGAGTTTAAAACTCACTTTAAACTAAAAACGAGGGTTCCCTAACCCTTTACTAGTATAAATCAATAGATCTCACCTTTTGATCGCCAATACAAATCCAATTTATGCCAAAAGAATATCGCCTATCCACCAGACACCACTCAATCGATTATTTCACCAAAATGGCGATTTATGATGCAAGGTTAACTCGCTCATAGCCTCGTCCACGTGGTGATGTCACTTTTGCGTTGCGCGGTCACCACAACTCGCGCGCCCTCTGGATTTAGCATTTTGGCTCTCAATTTGAATTACAAAAAGCAAAAATATTGATATTATCGCTATTTCATCTGATTTTCTCCTAAATCATCACGGAAAAACCATGACAAACACCAGATTTACGTCAATTAAAGGGAAAAAATGCCAAAACATATAATTTCGCCTGAAGTTGGATATTTCAACCCTTTTTCTCCCAAATTTCGCCTGAAACAACGGAAATACACCAAAATTCGACTGTGTATCAAATTAAATCACCTGGATTTACCCATACATGCCATTTCACATGAAATTACGCCTGCGTATTTTCTCAGTCGGCACAGGAGTATTTTCTAACGCCGCAACATTTTCAAGGAAGGCAGGATCCCATTTCGCTGGTTCGTCCCCTGGCTTCTGAATCATCTCCATATGCTGCTCATACTCCTGTTGACATCACTGCTCAAAAGCTTTGATGGAGGAACTGGTACTCCAGAGGCATTGCTCGTTCCAGAGATCCACTCTAGGTCAAAAATCAAACTTCTCCACACCTGTTGGCTCCTCTAGCACCTCCACTATTTGCACAATAGGCACTGCTATATGCCCATCCGCCGTTTTTGTAATTTTCAGTTTGATGGGGGCATGTTGGTCTTCATACTTCTTTAGCCTGAAAACATGTTGAACGGTTTGTATCCGCCTGCCCTGAACATTTATGTACTCACATGTATAGTTCAGCCCATCGCTGCTGACACCTACCACCTTAGCTGGACCTTTGTACAGAGGTCTAAACTTTTTTGCCAATCCTTTGACACTCGCCAGATCCTCGACCAACACCAGGTCATTAATGTCAAATTCCATATCCCGGTGAGTACGGTCTTAAGCTTTCTTTTGCTGCCTCTGACTATCAGCCAGCTTTGCCATCGCCTGTGTCCGAACGCGCTCTACCGGATTTTCACCTGCTAACAACAAAGGAGAGGGTACTACACTCTCGAATGCTGTCACCGCCGGAAATCCATGCATCAGGAAAAACAGAGTGTACCCCGTGGATGCCTGCACACTCGTGTTGTATGGCATGGCCTGTTGATCCAACCAACAGGGCCAATTCGCCTGATGCTCCAACGGCTCCAAATACGCCCGTATCATTGCCTTTAGCGTCTTGTTAGCTCGTTCGGCTAACCCATCACCTTGCTGATGGTATGGAGTCATCGTGCAATGCTTGATGTTGTACTGCTTGCAAAAATCAAGTGCCACACCCCCTGTAAACGTTGTCCCCTGATCGGTCGTCAGGTTTTGGATCCACCCAAAGCAATAGATGATCTGCTCTAGCAGAAACTTCTGAAATGCCATCGCTGTCACCTTTCTCACGGCTTTCACCACCACAAACTGTGTAACATAGTCCACCGCTATCAGGATATACTTCACCCCATTGGCACCTTATGGCAACGGCCCGATGAAGTCCAAACCCCAGTGAGAAGCTGGCGGCCCCTCCGGCACGATTGGTTGTAGTAACCCCGCTCGCTTGCCACTCCACGGCTTCCTCCTCTGACAGTTGTCACATGTCCTAACATAGTGTTCAATCTCCTTGGTCATACCCGGCCAAAAAAATGTCCTCCGTATTCTCGCCAACGTTTTAGCAATGCCCAGTTGACAGTTTACGTCGGAATCATGACCCATCTTAATGATCTGCACCCATATTCTTCGGTACTTCCAGCACCAGTCTCTGATGTAGATCGTCCTTGACAAGGGTGTAGAGCAACCCATTTACGATACTGTGGTTGTCGCTCACCACCTCTCGGCAATCTTCACTCCTGAGTTCTTTGAGCATCTTGCTCGTGTACTCGTCCAATGCCTGTTCCGCCTTGAAGCATTCGGTGTCCCACTGGTTGACTTCGTCAAGAGCCACAGTAACTTACACCCGTTCCTCCTCGCCTGTTGCTTGCGTTCGTAGCGGACACCTGGACAAGGCATCAGCATCGACATGCAAGATACCATTCTTGTGCATGACCGTGTACTGGTGCTCCGTCATCTCCAACATCCACTGCCTGAGCTTGCCCTTCAGATCTTTCATCTTCTGGAGAAAGCACAGCGAGTGATGATCAGTCACTATGTTGAAGTGTCACCCCAACAAGTAATGCCTGTTTTTCTTCACCGCCCAGATTATCGCTAGCGCCTCTAATTCTGGGATGCCATAATTCTTCTCATGGCTACTGAGGCACCTTGAAGAATACACCAACACCCGTTTGTCCTTCTTTTTGCACTGGTAAAGAACAGCACCGAGTCCCAAAGTTGACGCATCCGTATGCAGCGAGATCGTCGCTGTCGGATCGAATGTGGTCAAGATTGGCGCCTGAGTCAACAGCGTCTTGAGCTCTTCAAACACCATTTCACACCTAGCATCCCATTCAAAGACTACGTACTCGCCAGTCAGCCTATGAAGAGGACATGCAATCCTTGCAAAGTGTTCTATGAACCGCCGGTAGTAACTGGCCAGTCCAATGAAGCTTCTCACATGAGTTTTAGAAGTCAGCCGAGGAAATTCCTTTACTGCCTGGATCTTCACCGGGTCAACCTCTACACCTGCACCTGACACCATATGACTAAGGTATGCCACCTTGTCATAACCAAAGAAGCATTTTGATGGCTTCAACTTCAGATCTGCACTTCGAAACAACTCAAAGATCATCCTTAAACGCTGCAGCATTATTCGGAAGAGAGCCCCGTACATTATCACATCGTCCAGATAAATGAGACACGCCTCTTATTTGATGTTCGCCAGTAAGATGTCCAACACCCATTGCATCGTCGCCGGTGCGTTATACAAACCATACGGCATCCTGACAAATTCGAACAACCCTCTGTGGCCGGAGAATGCAGTCTTCTCAGTATCCTCTTCTGCCACTCGGAGCTGCTAATAGCCGCTCGCCAGATCCAACGTCGAGAAGTACTTTGCCTGAGACAAAGAGTCCAAAGCATCGTCGATCCTCGGCAGAGGGTACTGGTCGATCTTTGTTTGTTCGTTTAGACGCCTGTAATTGATGCAGAACTGCATCCCACCATTCTTCTTCATAACAATCACCACATGGCTCGAGTACAGACTCTTGCTCGGTCTCATAATGCCATGTTTCAACATCTCATCCAACTCTTCATTAATTACCTTGCGAGTATGCTCCGCTATACACCTAGACAGAACATGCACTGGCGGCAGACCTTGAGTATCGATACGATGAACTGCTATGTCAGAGTCACCCAACTCTGACATATCTACTGCGAAGATGTCTTGAAACTCCCGCAAGAGATCGAGTAACTCGGTTCGTTCATCAGACGTCAAGTTTGGGCCTATGTTCCAGGCTAAGTCGGCGGGTTCCGGGTTTTCCCCCATCTGTCACCTTTTGCACGGCTTCCACCCATTCGCCTAACTGATCGTCCTTGCCCATATTCACCTATTCACCACATTCACCTCGCAGTCATCGAGCGACACCGCTATGCCCACCGTCATATCGTGTCATAACCAGACATCCTTGTTGGTCGTATTCACCATGATCATCGTCTCGTTTGCATCCAAAGGATCGAGACTGACCACTCCTTTTGCCAAGCATACACCATGTAGTGCCAACAAATCGTGTGTCGGCTCCACCAGTGTACACATACCATTCCTCGGTGCCATCTCAAAATGCAGTTTCACGCCCATCTGAGTCCTTGCTGGAATCTGTGTTGGTTCTCGTGCGTGCACCAACAATTGCACCACCTGCATATCTTCTTCTCTCAGCTCGTCGACTTCGATGTTTGCCACCTCGTTCTCCGGTAAATCCACGACAACCGGGCCTTCATTTTCGTCATCAACAGCATTGTCAACCACCACCTCCCCAGCCCCATCATTGCAAGCGTCCCGATTGCAAAGCGTAGGCTCCGCATCAACGGCTGACATCAGAAGATACGTGTCCCAAAAGTACACCGCCGGTTGCACCAGATTGACAATCAACCCCGCCTTTTTGCCAAAGTTCGTTCCTAGGACAATGTTAGCCGTCGGACACGATGTGTCATCCATTACGAAAAAGCGGTGATTGAAGGTCCGGAGCGCAAGCTGTACCTCCAAATTCACCACACCGAGTATGGAGATTTTTGCCTGTGTCATACACAACACCCTGAACGATTTGCCAGGCTTCACATCACACAAAACGCCTCTCAACTGACTCTTGCCAATGACAGACACCGACACCCCTGAGTCAACAATAGCATCTCGTTCATGAATCTGCTGCAAAATGATGCTTACCCTCGGAAGACGTTCATCAAACTTTGCACCTTGTTTCACCATAGCCGGTTTTGTTGTTAAGTCTAACCGCATGACTTTTCTTTCCTTGGGCCGACCTGCTTCAAGCTCTGGATCAGGCCCATCCACCGATGGCATCAATATGCTTCTAAACTGCCGAGGCACTCGGAACATCGTAACGCTGCCTTCACTTTTCTTCTTCTTCGGCTGTTGGTATTCCCTAGGTTTGGGGCAGTCTCGGGAAAAGTGTCCTGCTTCACCACACCTGTAGCAAATCGTGCCTGTAGTCCCACTCCTGCATTCGGCCAACATGTGACCTGGTTTGCCACACTGGTAACACCTGATTGGCGGTCTTGATTTACTTTGTTTCCTATTGCCTGTAGATTTAACTGACAGATCACGTTGTCCACCAGCCGCCTGCGCCTGAGTAGTATAGTATGCCCAGGTAGCGTAAGTGGGTGGCAGTAGGAGGCAGTAGGAGGGGGAGGGGTAATAAAAATTGAAAATAAGGGGTAATAAAATTTAAATCAGGTGGGTAATAAAAAACATTAAAGGCAATTAAACACATTCAGGGGCCATAAAACATTCAGGGGTAATAAATTCTTCATTAGTGTGCATGGGAAAAAGTGGGGGGGTTAAAGAAAAAAATTTTGCGCTGCAGCAAGCCATTGATTACATCTAGTGTCTGTAAAATAAACTATAACAAAACAAAAAAAAACGAAAAAAGGGTAATTGAAATTGCTTTAAATATTGGCCATTCCTAGCTGATTAAAGTAATTTTGGTTACCTGTCTATTTAACTTGTTCTGTACATTAGCATCTAGTTCAATGTATTGAAAAATAAACCGTTGGTTGAAAAATAAACAAATCAAGTTAAAAGTAAAGTATTTATTTACTTACATTATTAAATACATGTTTTTATGAGTTATAACAATAGATGCATGTAAAAATAAAAATTGCATCAGATTTACTCTAAGTAGAAAATGTGGACATCCACACTGGGTGTCGTATCTGTTAAGTAAAAATTAATTCTTAAAAAAAAATATATTTTAACAGTAAAGTATTGTATATTGTATTACTTACGAGGGGCTGACTCCCATAGGAACTCCAAATATTCCAATAAATTTGTGAATATAGAGATCACCTCATCTATGGATACGATAAATCCATCACCAGTAGTGTCGTAAATGTAACGGCTTAAAATGTTGATAACCGTTACATCACTTAAATATGGTGGTGATGGCTCACGCGACATCCTGAGCCATATTTCGTAAAAGTCTGGAATATAAAATTCACGGTAAACCCCATCCTCAGAAAATCCATGTATGATGGCAACTTCGGATCTGGGCACATTCTCCACAGATGAAGCATTGGAACTATTGGAACTATCGGAACTGTAATCCATTGTTGAAGAATGCAAAACTTTCGTTGACTGTTGACTGATGATGAGCAAATGGTGGTCAAATAAGATTAAAAAAGCCGAGGGTGATAAATAAAAAATTAAAATGTTTTATTGTCGTGACGTCGGATTAGAAAAAAAGGGGGAGGCATAAAAACTTTTTTAAAAAAAAAAGTTGTAGGTGTGATGTCACGATGACACCACTACCTTCAACCAATCGTAGATAGGCCTAAAAAGCGGTTACCAATTTTGAAATTTATTATTTCAAAGA
>JAQIXP010001609.1:0-17705 GCA_034700285.1 Proteroiulus fuscus | reverse complement strand
CCCCCCCCCCCCCCCCCCCCCCCCCCCCCCCCCCCCCCACAGCCGAAACCGAAGGTAACTTTGGGGCGATTCCATGACGATGTGTAGAAATTAATGGCACCTCCACATCCACGTCGTCATTGAACATCCGTACTTAAGTTGCACTGTAGAGATACTTTGATGTTTAGATGAGCGATCGTGAAGATGAGAACGAATGAATTTGAATCACAATTGCACTTTCCTCCATATAAAAATGTAAGATATGTGGTCAATGTTTCCTGTTTTAGCTCTAGCTTCCAAAGAATGCATCCATTTGCTAGACGATCACCTCATTTTCCGGCTGCACTACTCGTGTCCTTTGCTTGGGCGATAATCTCAAACTAAAATTTTTTTGAAAATTTTTCGAACAACTGGCGACGTCGTCCGACGGCGTCATATTTTTGCACAATTCCGTCGATCGCGCTTTATAAATGTTATTGGGAATATCGCCACCGGAATTTTTTTCCACCAAATCGATTTCCACCATTTCTGATGTTTCTTTGGAAGTGGAAGGGGCACCGTGAGACGTCACATCATGCTCTGCATTGTCCTTGACCTGCAGAGGATTATGATACCGCCTCAGATTTTCTTCGTTTTGGTTATTTGACTTTTCGTCTCCGGCGTTCCCGCTGCCATTCTCTTGCAGTTTATTGGAACACACGACGACGTTTTCGCCGCTTCTCTCCTCCACGCCGTCACCCGCCGGGGGCTTTCTGTGCCTCCAATAATAATACCACACCAATGCGGCCGTAATGGCTCCCAGAAAAATTAACGCGAGGACCACTCCAATTGCGGTGGATGCAACGCTGTTACCTATGCGAACGAAAATAAATATGGGTAATTTATAATTTTACGTTTTATTTCAAGTTATCGCCAATTGTTCCAATCCAATTAATAGGCCATTTATCGTTAAAATATGAAAGGGATATTCATGTACCTTGAACAAATAACTCTTTGGAAGACAACTCCAATTCTAAAACGCCAGGAATGTGCGAATGGCTGCCATTTTTTCCAACAACAGATTTTTTTAAGACAAAAATGACGTCTTCGACGAGAGTAACGCGACGTTCCTCAGTCACGTCGCCTTGAATCGACTAGGTGAATCGAAAAATAATGCATATGATAAATAATTCGTACGATATGATTCACAAGAATGCACGAGAGCACCTACCACAGTCACGAACATCGTATCCTCCGCGTCTGTGCGAATGCTGCAAAGAACTACCACTAAAATGGGCTCTTTGATAAATGGACCATTTAAGACTAGTAAATGGCGTAAACTGCGACATAGGGTATCGGACGAAGATCCCTAAAATTGGACCAAAACGTTAAAAACAAAATGATGCTACGCTCCGTATAAAAACTTACACAAAAACAACCTTTAGAGACGTTGCATGATCCACGCGCATGGACAATCTAGCGCAGTTGGAAGGTGATGTGGCCTCATTCGGTATACAGTGATCTTTGGGTGTGGCCAAAACCAACGGATCTTGACGATCCTGCATTCTGCACTCCCAAGAAGGTAGACACGGTGGAGCGAAGCACGCCGGAGATGTCTGGATACACGTCTGACTTTTTGGGCACGGACGATCCACTCGGACATTTGTAGTGTTCACGTCGTGCCAGCACACTCGAGGGCCACACCACACCTGCAATTTTTTAAAAGCAAACAAAACTTCAGATCCCACTAGTTCCATACTTGAAGCTACAAATGTTTTTCATTTTTCTTAGGGGATCGATACAGCTCGGGGTAAACCTTGATTATTAATAAACTAAACATCTCGGCACTTGCCTTTGTGCACAAAGTTTCTCCCTCGTGACATTCACACCTGTTGCAATCTTCAAACCAACTGCTGTTATCTCGATGAATGTGATTTTCCCACACGCACAACTGGCCCACGTGATAAATCGTTTCTTCGACGGGCACGACCTGCTCGCACCTTTTTCCGGTGCGGGCCGGCGGACACAGACACTGATAATTGCCGATGCCATCGATGCACGTGCTACCGTATGCGCAAGGAGACGAAGAACATTCGTTGATATTGATGCGACAGTCCGGACCGGCAAAACCGGTGGCGCATTCACACCGGAACCAGTTGATGCCATCGATGCACTTGCCACCATTGTAACAAGGATAAGGATTGCAATCATTAACATCTATAAGAATTATTTAAAAAAATCATAAAAATTGAAAAAAGCAGAGGAGAATGTTCGCGCAAGATTAGGAGAGATGCTTACTTGTCTCGCAAATAACACCAGTGAAGCCTTCTTTGCACATGCACGAAAAGGCATCGCCGCTATTCACGCAGGTTGCACCGTTACGGCACGGGTTTGAACTACAGGCGGGATTTTTTGCTGAAAAATTGAAAGAACACGTAGAACAAACGTAACGTGACTAAAGCAAGTTCAAGTAAGGTAAGCTTATATTTCAATAGATAATTAACAGAATGGCATAATTAAAATATCATAAGGATTCTTACCTAAGTGGCAGGTACTTCCTTCCCATCCATCGGAACAACGGCAAATATATGAATTGCCCAAATCAATACAAGTGCCACCATTGTGGCAAGTATCTGTGTCACAATGACTGTTACCTGAACGATACAAAAATTTGAAAACATTAGCAAATCGGCCCATAGGAGTTACATTTAACAGAATTACAGTTGGACAAAATTTGCAAATGTTAGCGTGCCATCAATGAACAAAAGCATATTTATATCTATCTATGTGTATCTCCTATCTCCGTAACCATAGGGAGTTTTTCTTGCATTTTTACCCCCAACTTTGCCGGTTATCCTAAAAATATATCCCACTCAAGTTTTAAGTTGACCTCCGACCCACATTTATCAAAAAATAAATTACACTTTTAAAAAATGCGTTGATTTAGATACAAAATAGGCTTAGTGCCTAGAATTTTTGCGCATGTGCACGTTTGGGATACATGCACGTGCAAATTAGATACATCTACAGGGTGTCACAGAAGTTTCATTTCAATACAGCTACAGGGTGCCTCACAAGTTTCGTTTTGGTACATCTACAGAGTGTGATAAAAGTAACATTTAAATACCTCTACAGGGTGTCACAAAAGTCGCCATGCATAGGACTACTGCTATTTCTGTGCATAAGATATGCAAGAATTCCCTTGACACGTGATGAGCACACCGCGACACCACACCCCTTGATTTTAACATGTGGGGTCTACCAGTAGATAATTTGGAATTTGCCTCACTTTCAGGCCTGCCAAATACTTTCCCATATAATTCATCTACATAAGTTACCTTATATCCCTAAGGCCATTGCCAATTAAATACTCTGAAACATTTTCAAATTTTTCGTCTCAATTATTGCCTATTAATTTTGTCAATATAATCTTTTTTTTTAAATAACTAATTTCTTCCCAAGCAGAGCTTGGTCTCCTGGAACTAAACTATTAAGCTATAGAGAAATAATCAGTGTATTCAGCAAGTAATAGAGTGACTTAATTTAAACTGGATAAATGAAATTAATTAAATTTACATTATACCAAATTAACGTCAATCTCTCAATTCCCACCTTAAAAATGATAGCCTATGATATTTCATGAGAGGGGGCAGCTCAAGTGGACAGGGGGGGGGGAAGGGTTGTCCCTCCTGCTTTCCCCAATGCCTGACCATATTTTGTATTATATACAGTGTATAGTTTAAAAAATTGTATCAATCTGGTTGAAGCACCCTTCATAAGATATCGCCCTGAAGCAGCCCATATTTCTGGGTAATAGGAACATTGTTCTTTAGTGAGACAGTCGATTGGATTCGCAGTTCCCACGATCCATCCATGTAGCACGACAACAATTCGGTTTCAAAATACCCAAAAGAGAAAAAGAAGGGAGGCGATATAATTAGAGATGGCTGAGGAACATCATTAAAAAGTCAGACTATGAAAAGGTGGAGACGCTAGTTCCCCTAGGTAGCTAACAGCAAAATAACAAAAAAAAAAAAATCTGTAATCATCCAATTGGAGGAAATTGGTGCCCAGGGTGAAAATGAGGGCAGAATTCAGTAGCAGCAAAAGAACCTAAAATATCCCCTTTAAACTCAATCTGTTTCTAACCTTAACTAACTAACCAGCCCTCAAATTGATGAACAGGTTCATATCCAGAGGACTTGAGTGCCAAGTGAAAAGACTTGCCGGCCTTGCCCTTGGGCTCAACGTGAGTGACCACACCCCTCATTCCACGGCAAAAGAAAAAAACCAGTCGATCAGCCCGCCCTCCCGAGAAATAATGCCAATTTAATGTCTAACACAGAGGAGCGCGGGCCAGCCTACAAGTAGCCACACGGACATATCCCCTCCACCCACATACGAGCCGTACGCACAAGAGGCATAAACAAAAATTAAAAAACGCCGGCATTATTAAAAAAAAATAATAAGTAAGACATTTTGTTCGAGATAATGAATATAAATCAATAAATCACTAATTTTCAGGCTTTAGAAAAGAATCGAACTCACGTAAAGTGCACGTTTTCCCTTTCCATCCTTGTTTGCATTCGCACGCAAAATCTGCAATTTTGTCGATGCAGCTTCCGCTATTTCGACACGGATTGGGGTCGCATTCGTTCTTATCTACAATAACGCAAAATAGGAAAATTAGCGCCAGAGTACGCGCGTCATCCCCCACCCGACTTGGTTTTTAATCTCAAGAGGCAGTCGTACGTACTTATATTGCAAAGGGAACCTTCCCATCCGTCTCGGCAAATGCACTGAAACGAATTCGTTCCATCCACGCATGTGGCTCCATTTTTACACCGATTGCCGATGCAATCGTTTATATCTGAACGGGGAAAAAAATGCAATCTGGAACTTCTTCGGAATGAACGTGTCAAAGAAAAATGAATCCAAAGTGTTATTACTTTCGTGGCAGTATTTTCCGTCGTAGCCGGGATCGCACAGACACTTAAAACCTCCGTCCTTCTGATTGATGCACCGGCCGTGATCGCCGCAAACATTGGACGGAACCATTTGAGAGGCGAATGACCCGGATGCATTGGTCAAAGAATGGACAGGAAGAGGAACGGTACAGCTGTCAACGACTATATTCGATACAAACGTAAGAAAATACTTTGAGAAAAGAGCACGTGGTACTCGCAAGCATTAGTGCCGTCAATTCTGATAAAACTTACCTTGACATGGAGGTCTAGTGCATTCGGGCTTCGGGGATGAGCAATTCTTTCCATCCCAATCATCGGAACACTGGCAATAATAATCTCCCTGCGTGTTGAAACATGGTGCTCTATTTTGACACGGATTGGGACTGCAAAAATCGTCGTCAATCTGTGGGAAAAAATTTTTTTAACTTATTAAAATTTTAAACAAAACAAATATGGGGAGATAATATTCCATGCGACTTATGACAATAATTCAAGCTAATCTTTGTAAATGAAAAAAAATATGATACTGCAGCATTCATTGTTAAATAATGCTCAATGGAGAGTTTCCCACCTCGCAGTGAAATCCCTTGAATCCGACGGGGCATATGCAAAAGTATCCTGCAACCAGGTCGGCGCATTCACCTCCATTCTGGCAAGGGGAGCTCTCGCATTCGTTAATATTGGTCTGACATTCGCGTCCAGTGTAACCAGGCAAACAGGCACAATGGTAATCGCCTATCAGGTCGATGCAAGTGGCGCCGTTCATGCATTGGCCCAAGCAGTCGTTGATGTTGTGTTCGCAGTTCTTGCCAGTCCAACCGGGTTGACATTCGCACTCGTAATCGCCAACATCATTCCTGCAAGACAAGGCATTCACGCACGGACTTCCGGCGCATTCGTCGGCATCTGAAAGGCGGACGACGCTAGATTAATATACGAGTCTACAGATTTAACTTCTAACAAATATAAAAAATGACAAAATTCCATTACCTAATTGACATATTTTGCCCTCCCATCCAGAAGGGCAGAGGCAGCGAAAACCGCTCATGAGATCGATGCAGGAACCACCGTGAAGGCAGGGATTGGAATTGCATTCATTAACGTCTGCGTAGAAATAATTTCTATTTGTCAGCAATCGTAAATATGCGATTCTGCCTTCGAATGAAATAGGGATGCTTACTTCTCTGACAGGTGTCACCCGTCCAACCAGGCGTGCAACTACATCTGAATCCGTTGGCCAGCTCCGAACACGTTCCGTTATTCAAGCACGGTGAGATGGCACAAGGGTTATCCACTGAAAATTTAAAAAAAATTAAAAATAAAACTTAATTCACCATCGCGAAAGGACTACCCCATTTTTAATAAATTTGCCATTATTCATTTTCTCTCGACCCATTCAACTAAAGACAATTCTCCCACAATTTTCAACCTCGCTTACCTATTTCACAATTTATGCCAGAGAAACCTTCCGGACAGCGGCACATATATTCGTCGGGCGCGGTATTCTCGCACGTGCCGCCATTGTGGCAGGGTTCTTGAGTGCCACAATAATTCAGATCTACGCATATAATAAAAGAAAATTAAAAATACAAATCATAGGCGATTTACTTCTCGTCTCGAGATCGATCGCCGATTTGGCGTACCTTGATCGCACAGTATTCCACCCCAGTTGGTGCGGCAAATGCACTGCCACGGAGCACCATTGCAGTAGCCGTGTTTACATCCAGGATAAGGAATGCATTGGCCGCACGAATCACCTCCCCAGCCAGGACGACAACTACGGAAATATAAATAATAATTAATAACCGACCAAAATTTAAGATATGTATATTACAAGCAACACGCTACAGATTTATATATACATTACAAAAAATTATGAATATTGCCATCTATAACGGCACAGTTTTTCATTTTTTTTCCATAAATAGACTAGGAACATTTCACTTACAAAACATTATTATCAACGTAAACAAATGTGAACATTAAGAAAAACCGTGTTCGGGGACAGGACAATAATAGTTCAATACTTTTGACATCTATATGCACTCTCGATGTATTTCTACATTTTGTATTTTTTTTAAATTGAACCACATTCAGAGATTTATGTTAAAGATAACAATTCAGTTTCACAACGTTCTCTCGTTTTTCTCCGGCCCTCCTATTTTTTAAGAAAACCAGCTCCAGACGTCAAAAATGGAGACATTTCGTTACTCTCGGACAACTACTTTGAAACAAAAAAATAAAACTGCAGGAAACACGGGCCGCGGCCGATGTCCTCGATCCCATTTCTCAATTTGCTTATAATTTATTGTCAATCCATCGAAAAAATACACGCATTGTCTGAAATTTTCGACAAAATGCAAATCGTGCGAAATTGGGTCTATTTTTTTTTTCGTTATTTATTATTCTTATTATTCTATTTCTCAAGGACCAGTCAAAATGAAAGACACTCGACAGAAGAAAAAAAATAAAAAAAACCAACACCATAACATGTCGTGTTTGGGCGTAAATAACAGGTAGGAAAATCCTTAATTGATCGATGGACAGACAAAAAGGCAATAAAGAGGGGAAAATAAGGTGCGGACACGTCCTTAGAACTAAGCAATTCAAATGTATATAAATAAAAAAGCGGGGGGGGGGGGGGGTTGAAATGTATACAGTATATATTAAGGGGATATTCTTCTACGAGGAAAAAATAAATGAGCGTGAGAAAAAAAAATAATAAACAAATACCAATTTAAAAAAAAAAGTCGCAAACTTTCTTTTTAAAAGAAAAGTTCTCCGATGCACAGCACACATTTTCTGTAGAGATAATGGCGCGCCATCTGTGCTCAACACTAGGCCCTAACAGCTCCTTCAAGTATTATGTAAAGTCTGCAAGATCTGTGCCATGTAAGTTAACTATAGTGATACCGGGCAAAAGAACGGCGTAGATATCCCACTGTTGGTGATTGCCAGTAGCGGGGGCTCATCTCACCCTCCCCTCCCAAAAACTAACTTGACCTAAACTTCCAAATGGCATAAGTTTTACTTAATATAACACTAACACTCATTTATTAACACTAATTTAATTGATGTAAGTATGGTATTAAACAGTATTGGGAGGCAAAAGTTTGCTTGTTATAGAAGTGGAAAAGTTACTGCAGGGTGTCTGGCCAAATCCAGCAACAAATTTCCATGACGTTTCCAGGTTTTCCAGACAAATTTTCACAAATTTCCAGACCAAACGAAAGTGATTTTTAACTTATTATTTTACTGACACATGCAATTAAAACTGCAATACTTGACAACTACCCTGGGCCGCACCCAAAAATCCATTTTTTTTCCCCCGAACCAAAAATATTTTTCATGGCCTGCAGGCGAAAATCTGAAGGGTAACAAAAAAAATTACAGAAAATGGCACCGCAGGCGAAAAATCTCAAAAATGGGCTAAAAATCACAATTAGTGCCTAATTTTCCATTTTATTTAAATTTTATTTAGATTTTCCAGACACAGACAAATACTTAATGATAGAGGAATAGACATGTTCACTCCAATCCTCTGAAGGAAATTCATACTATACAATGGATGCTTATTGTTGGTCCTTTTTTTCTTACGGAATAATCATCATAAAAATAGTTTGAAATTGTCAGGAATTTATTTAACGATGATGTTTAAGTCATAACTGTATGACGTCGGAGTATCCTCCTGATTGTGGGATAACCCCTTTACCAAATGGCATCAAGATATTATGCTGATCGTAGTGTAATGAGTTGGATTGAATTGATAAGGGGGGAGGGGGTGTTGCCACGAAGAGTTGAGGGGTAACACCCCCCCTGTAATGTTTCCAGTTTCAATAATGCTAAAATGAAGGAGGATTCGTAAAGTTGGCCCGCCCCCTCCCCCCACCAGCCCATAGGCGGTGCCGCAAACGTTAGTGTTGGGGGCAATTTATAGCTTGCATCTCCTATTTAAAGAAACTATTTCCTTACTCAATATTCTATTAGGCACATATTCATATTATACTTATTAATTATGAGCGAGAGATTTGTTCAATGTTATCTTGTATAAGGGTCAGCCATCTCCAATCGATTCTCGGAATTTAATTAAACAACGACTACTTCTGAATAGCTCAAGATGACTGAACTCTCGAGAGGTTTATTTTTATTAATACACGTACGTATACATATATATTTTTAATGAAATCCAATTATTTTGAAGAGTCCAGTTATTTTCCAAGCAAATTCAAAAGGGGTTCGTTGTACGGTTTATTTTCTATAGAAAAGGATTAATTGACAGATGAGAAAGATGGGCCCATCAAACTCCATTATTCATACTTGAAAAAGGCAAATTTGATAAGCAGAAACTGACCACCACGCATAAAACAGTGCAAAGAGTGCCAGCGTTGGCAATTTTCGATCAATAATTAAAAAACTTCACTTTTATCAATAAATTCATGAGCATAACTTGTTTCTCTCCGATGTTATTATCTTTTTAAAAGCGGCATGAAACTCAGTCCGCCAAAACACGGCCCATACTATTCATGCAAAGTTACAACGCAATCAGGGGTCAACGGGAGAACAAATTAATTACTCCAACATTCATCCAAAATTTGAGTGGAAATATGCATTTTCATTATTCAATTCAACTCAGTACCCTATACGATCAGCATAGCACGATGCCTTTTGGTAAAGGGGTTATCCCAATCCCTTACACTATCAGCAGCTAAATACCGTCATACAGTTGTGACTTAATACATCATTGTTAAATCGAATTTGTAACAATTTTGAGCTATTTTTAGGAAGATTATTAGAACGTAAGAAAAAAAACCAATAATAAGCATCCATTCTATTGCGCGAATGTCCTTCAGAGGATTTAATTAAGTGCCTATACCTCTAGCGTTAGTATTTATCTTACAATATATATCTGAAACTAAATTTAAATGACAAGACAGATTAAAACCTTTCGAACAAACCCATGCTTAAATCTTCCCTTGGAGAAATCAATGATTCCCAATTTAGAAAACGCAGCATCTCGGTCACACTAGCGGTCCTTTGGTTTGTAATTATACTTTTAATAAATCTAGCAGCACTACACATTGTACCATTTCAATGGACTGTATATGGATTATCTTGTATGGATTCCAAACTGAAGCACAGTGTTCTAAAAGGGGCCTCACCAACGTTTTATGATAAGTTTCTCTAACTAATAAAGATCAAATTCTAATTATCCTTTGAATAAATTTCATGATAAAATAAGTATACTATAGTCGGTTTAAATATTTTTTGGACCTTGGTGGCCACCTATAGCTTCAGTTTTATTTTGATCGTTTTAGGGCCGACTGCACCATGCCCGAGTTAAAATCTCAAATTGTGCAATAGAGACCAAAATCATAGCAAGAGGCGGTGCATGGCGGTGGAATTTTCTACACATGATTTGCCTATTTTTGATACAAGGCGATGCTATTGCTGTTTTGGCCCAGTTGAGCACGTGACTTGCACGTGAACACTTCATAGATACATGCCCAACTTTGCATGTGGAAGTCACGTGCTTAACCAGAGGCACGTGCATATATTCCATTGATTCTTGCTCAATTTTGCACGTGATCACGTTCTAAGTCAGTAAAATTGCGCCACCTTCCAGCAAATATCGACAATACATATGGTAAATTGACGTTCTATAGTGCTGCCCTAAGCGAAGTCTTGTTCTCTATCTCCAAATAAACCAAATAAACCGAGCTCATTCTAACTATAAGCAGGTTAAGCCGACACATGCCTAGTTGACTAAGCCTGTTTCTAAAGTGTGATTAGATAACAGTATGGCGCTCCATAGTGAGTACTTTTTTAAAGGTGCATCGTTCCACCTGAAGAAATCTTTGTTCCAAAATTGGGCTTCGGGCAGCATGCATATAAAGTCCAGCAAATCAAACGTCAATTAGTTAGTGCTTCGAGCCCAATTTTGGAATTTCTTTTAGGACAGTGTAGCTTTTAAAACGAAGTTTTTTTTTATTAGTAGTAACATTTCCAAATAAACTGGACCAGAATTTAAGAGGGCAATCCAAAGCAGCACATCGTGCGAGGGACAATCACGATGATCGCCTCCCATTGAAAAAACCCAATTAGCTCCATATTAAAATAAAATAATTGAAATGCACGACACGACCTAAAGGCATATTTCTCTCTCTCTCCCTACACATTAATTCTAATTAACATTCGGTCGTATTTTTTTTTCTTTTTTTACATAATTAAATAACATTTGAGAGTTAGGAAAAGGATCGGTGGCGAATCGCCAAACTCGAAGAAATTTATATTTTGAATGACAGAAGAAGAAATAGGCCCTATGAAAATATGGAAAAATAGTTGTCCTAAGTTCAGTTCAATAGTAAATACTGTGGCATTACAGCTAGCTAAAGTCGACCAAAACCCCATTCTGCGATGCTCCCCTCTCCCCTCCCTGCCACGTCATCTCACATCCTAGTAAAATGCGAAACTTATTTTTTTTCACCCCAAAAATATAGGAATATTCGATGAACTTGTAATCAAAATATGGGAATATTTTCTTAAAAATAGAAATAGTCAAGAATTATCGTCATATTATAAGAATTACGTGGGATAAGCAAAAGTACGAAATTATATACCTCATTACATTTACTGATAAACCCATTAATACGTTTAGTAAAATAAGGTGAAATTGACTCCCAACTTTATAATTTGCCAAGCAATAAAAAAACCGCAGGTAAATTTATTGAATAAAATATTTATAAATAATGGGCAAAATATAGGACAGACTATGTAGGAAATACAGGTCATACATCTGTGACCCCCTGATATTTACAAGAAAAGTCAATTATTTGGGGATTTAAGCAGGGTTCTTTTCATACTAATAATAATAATAATAATGCAGGATTAGGTTATAAAAAAAGCAAGCGCAAGAGGTTGGCCATAACATAACAGAGAGTGATCGGCTAGGTAGGTAGTCCAAAATACTTTAGCCTTACCCCCAACCAAATACCTGGATCATTAATTAAGGGTGGGGCCCCTAGACGAATGCCCCCCCCCAACCGACTGCAAGGAGGTCGGTCCTGAGGGGAAGTTGGGAAGGAAGGGGGGGGGGGGGGGTGACAACGTGCGTATACCCAATTTTGCCCGGTGGCAGAAAACGTAGGGAGGAGGTCAATTACTGAGGGTCGCTTTAAATTCAACCCACAGTGAGCGTATAGTTATTATATGGCAGGCATGTGGGCACACCATCAACATCATGTCAAGGGTCAAAACTATCAGAACAACGGAGAAGAAATTCAGTTAAGGATCCAAACAGCAAGAGAGAGAGAGAGAAAAAAACATGTCTGGGGGGTGAGATTCGATCTCAGAATATCGCAAACACGGTTAAGAATATCGGAAAAGAAAAACACTTGAAAAAAAAACAAAGTAGGAGGGATTGGCCGAAGGCACGATTATAACGTTTCTAGTTCAAAATAATCACCCAATTTGAAACATTCTCTCATGAAAAGTTTTTTTTTTTAAAATAATAATAAATTGACTTTGTGGAGAATTAAAAAAAAAATGTAGAAATGGGCAAGAATTAAGCTACCAGGCTACTACAACTACTGTTGCTGCTACATTGCAACTAACTACTTTCTTTAGCATATAACTTTTCAAAATTGAATAGAAGCCGAATCCCCGAATGACCTCGGGTCACCCTGCCCCATTTTGCCAGCCAAGGTTAGCGGTGGGGGGAATGTGCAGGTGATATAAGAAAGAATTCGGCTAAAGAAAAATACAAACGGAAGCTCATTTAAAAGAGTTGGGACTATAGCATTAGGTAACATTTGTCCAATGGCCAAAGGAATGTGAGAGAGGGAGAAGAGAAGAAAAGAAGGGATGGACGACAAGTGACAAAATAATCAACAGACACACGCAAAAAAAAAATAGAAATAGAAATGAGACAGGTACGCATACATACACACACACACGGCTAAGAAAAACCTAAAATCGCTCAAAAATGTGGATGAGATAACAGTTGGAGCTATTCGAAAGATCCAAAGGATAAAAATTTTTGCAAGAAAAAAATACTCACTTGCATTCACCAGGTCGATCGCAATAACCGTGCGAGGGATGACAGCCGGGTTTGCAAATGGCTACAATAGAAAATTAGTTGGATATTAGTAAAACAATTGCCATTAGTGTTATACCAACCCTGCTCCATTGACACCCACATTTTGATCATGATAATAATATTTTATGCGAATGCACGTACGTATGATTGCTCGAGTCAAAGATTAAGGACTTAAAAGCTGCATAATCCTCACGAAATTTGTGTTCCAAAATGGGGCTCATATGATGCACGTGCGAATTGCATTTCGTTTGCCAGGCTACGCACGTGAGCCACATTCCATTTCGGAACAAACGTCATAATGTTGCGAGGAGAATGCACAATGTGATTAAAATAAGGATGAATGATCTAGTAAGTTTAATCGTGATTCTTTTTTTTAATCACGATAACTGCGCGCGCGCGTATAATAAATAGGCCTACCTATTTCGCAATTGGTTCCAGTCCAACCGGTCATGCAAAGTTTATCCCCACTGTGGTCGCACGTGTAATGTCCGAAGTAATCGTTGCGAGGACGACAGAATTTGGCACAGGTTGAATTATAGTAATGGCGTTCGCACTGGACGCGAACACGGAACGTCATTTTGGCCACTGGCCCATTGTGGGTCAGGGTGTGCCAATCGGGTCCAGGAAGAATTATACCCGAATGATAAGCACGTTCTATCACAGAATCAGAATCTAAAAATAAAAAGAGTACGGTAGCATTGAAAGTTAAGTCGCAAATATTACTCAATACAGTAGGCCTTCAGTAACGTTTTCGATTCCAAACTTGTAATGTATTGTAATGTAGGGAGGCCCTATAGGACCTCCCCAGAGAAAAACGCTAGGGCCTATACCAATATGCCAATACGAGCAAACCATACTTAATGTAGCAACATAAAGCAATATAATTATTGCTTGTATAGTGGCAAATTCAATGTTTAAAATGCTAAAACAAGCAGTATTTTTTTGATATTGTTGGTATCATGGTGTTTCTTTGCTTAAAAAGATCCAATCAGATTGTCGTCTCTATTCCAAAATGACCGACTCAATCAATGCACGTGACAATTGCAATTTGGTTTTCTGGAATATGCACGTGCATTGGGCTGACATTTTGGAACAGAAATGTTGAGTGAAAAACGCTCCTACAACAAAATTAATATACAGTATATAATACAGCCACGATGTCGCCATGCACCCATTGCCAAAATAATGGATGGATCTCCCTTTTTTTAATTATTTTTCTGGACTAGCTGGTAACGGAGGTGAGCAGCACTTTACCTTCAGGTGTATTAAATCCTATGCTAATGAATTTAGTGCAGAAAATATTCAATACAAGCATAAAAGCCCTCGACTTCAGGGAAAAAAAACTACATGTATACTTACGAGGCAAGGTGTGGTTGTTGTGGTCCACGGCCTCCAAAATCACAGTAAAAGATCTCTAAACAAAAGTAAAAAAAAAGAAAAACATTATTAAAGAGAGAGCGAAAAAAAGCAGCCTGGTTCATAATTATTGAATCGGAACAAGCTTTACGCTAATTAGAGATTAAAGAAAAATGTTGACGTTTTCGTAAAACTGGCATTGCATTCTTACACAGTGGAAGGACTTAATATGTCAAAAGTGCCTTTGACATTAGAAATGAGAAAAAAAACCTTCAAATTTGATAAGATTAATTTTCTACAAGTTTTCAAGCGTTGGTCAAACTTCATATTTGAAATTTGATGGACATTCCTACTTCAGTGTTGTCATGATTTCACCCTTTGATTTTCCTTAAAAGTAAATCATTGATTTAAGACATTCCCGTATAAAAATATCGAGGAATTTCTACGGAACACTGTTATTAAATATAACACACACTGGGCCGTTATTAGTCCCTAAAATTGGAGTCATTAAGTATATATGTATACATAGTCACGAGTAAATTTGTTGTTTTACTTACCGGTAACATTTTTAATAACATGATTTGTGCAAATGTTTTAATTTCATTTATTTAAATCAAATTTATATCACTTATAATCACGTATACGAAAAAGGACCTATAATAAGCAGCCGTCCTATAGCACAAATTTCTTTCCAATATTAAAAAATAAATAAATAATGATCATTAATCTATGGTACAGGTTTCGTACATATAGGTGCCTAAAGGTTGAAATGCAAATTAAATTATAATGGCAATAAGGCATTTTATTTATTGATTGGTAGACTAAAATTAAATTGCAATTTCCATGAATTTTATGATTTTTCATGCTCTTCCTCCTACAACCCACTTCTTTCAAAGTGGGACTGTCCCTTAAACTCGCAAAGGTTAATGCTGGGAGAGGATGGCGTTCCCAAATCGTTACATAAGGGAAGGGGGGTGGGGCGTCAAACTCTAGTTTCAAGGAAGACGTAATTTATGGAAAACCCCTAATTATAAACGGATAGTTCTGATGCCTGTTTATCTGTATTACCCACAGCCATGAAATTCAACAGGTAGGTTGAATTTCCCATATAGAGTCAGACCATGAATACCCTCAAAAGGTATTACACGTTATAAGAGGCAAAAGAAATCACATGGACAAATTTGCTGTATTTTTTTTTGTATAAAGTCTAAGACAAAGATTTATGCTTTCACACTCCAAATCCAACAACAATGGAACAAAAGACATTTTTTTAAATATATAATAAAGGGGGGGGGGGGGGAAAAAAGAGAAACGCACGGTTGAATTTATAAGAAATATATTTGAGAATGAAATAGCGTGGAAAATGCCAACAACTCAAAGATTCTCACGAATAACAAATTAAAAAATAAAATAAAATAAAATAAAAAGACTTCAAAAGAATGTCTTTTAAATCTATACCAGCTAGCATTTAGGGTTTATATATAGGGTTCTTATATAGGCTATACTTTCCCTTGCCAAAAAAACACTATATCATTGCAGTGCAAAATTCAACATTTACAATTTTTAAAAATGAATTAAAATATTTATAGAATATTTATTGACTGCGTGCCCCTGACCGATGTAACAATTAAATTTAAAGGGAAAAACTGTCCCAAATTGAAAGAAGCGGATTGTAGGAGGAAGAACACGACAAATTTATAAAATTCATGAAAATTGCAATTTGATTCGAGCCTGCAAAACAATCAATTAATAAATAAAATGTCCAGAATACATGGATTTGGTTAAAAATGCAATGCCCAAATAGGCGCCATTTTACTAACAGTATATGTAGCACCCTCTACTGGATAAAAGGCATTGGCTCTCTCGAGACACGGGTGTCGTAGAGGGCGCCACCCACTTTCAGGGTCTGCTGGAAATGTATGAAAAAATGGCGCCTAACATGTATTTTGGCAAACATCGTGATTACTTTTAAAATATATGGGAAATCTGCACTGCAATTATTATTGTCACAGCCATTCATAATCTAGTAAGTGTGTACAATTTAAATATCACTTGTTACAAAGTGGGACTTTACCTTTAACCATGCATCACATTATACAAAGTAGCCTATATACCGCATTCCTAATTCAATATGGTTATATTTTTGGTTTCTGTTTCAATAATAACGTGCACGCTGTTGCCACTACAGCACACCACTACACCACTATACACTACAGATGGCGTATAATGTGAAATACCCGGCCGGCCCCTTTGCTTCCGCCATGCATTTTAATATTTTCAATTTACAGTTTTGGCAAATCGAATACACCGATCAATGGGTCAAGAAACACACAGCTAAATGGAAGGGGATGTGTTTGTGGCATTGTAACTGCATGGGCTATTATAAAACTACACACTATCGGGTGTAAAATAATAAAGTGTGCCTGCCATTTAGTTTCACGCGTATATGCCCATCTGCCCATGTTATAGTGCAGAGGCCTATATATATATATATATTATATTATATAAAGGGGAGAAAATGAGTGGATCCACTTGTTTCGATTCCAATGGGAATACCGAGAGTGTATAATGTACATTTTTAAAAAACACCATGACAGGTGTCTCTCTCTTATACCACGTATTTTGCAATGGACCCAAATGGCACTTTTATAACAAGCATGGTGAGCGTTAAAAAATAGCAAGAGAAGGCAATACAATATAGCTCTTATAGGCTTCTTTGTAGACAAAAATACCAATCCATTGTAGTTTTCAATGGGACCTTACAGAAACAAAATCTGTCATACATTTACATGTGCATCCTTATGTCAAGCTCTATACTGCAAAAAAAAATACCCAAAAAAATATATAATATATATATATATGTATATATCTACGCTTATAAGAAAAGTTAGATTTTTGTATAGTCCATATATAGAATGTGAATTAAAATAATAAACACTTTTAGATGGCATTGATGCACGTAGATATTTTATAGCTCGGTTTCAGTGTATATACAAAAGCACAGAACTAACGTACAGGCCTACAGAACTTTCAAGAATGAATATAGGCCTATAGTAACTTTTTATAACTCCCATAATGCATCGAGTATTTTCACGAGATCAATATAATTATGATTAGGCCTATATATAAGCAGTTCAATAAATATAATTTTCCAACTTCATGTGGACCATAATATATATATATATACAGGGTGATTCAGAATAGCTGACCGCCCCCAAAATTTCAAAAAATATTCATTTATATGAACAATAGTTTTGGTATGGAATAGGAAATCAAGGGTGGAGCATCCAATGGTGCCAAAAAATTTGACCTTTGAACTAACCTTAAAG
>JAQIXP010001608.1:0-17707 GCA_034700285.1 Proteroiulus fuscus | reverse complement strand
GGTTCATGACTCCCTCCTTCTGTCACCTTTTGCACGGCTTCCACCCGTTCGCCTGTCCGATCGTCCTCGTCCATATAGTGTAATTTGCAGTCCTCTATCGACACCGCAGTGCCCACCGTCATATTGCGTCATAGCCAGACATCCTTGTCCGTTGTATTCACCACGATCAGTTTCTCACTCCCCATTGATGGGTCGAGTGACACCAATCCTTTTGCCAAGCAGACGCCGTGTTTTGCCCACAAATCATGTGTTGGCTCCACCAATACGGTCGTCCCATCATTCACCTGCGGCTCGAAACGCATGTCCACACCCATCTGCGTCCTCGCTGGAATTCTTGTCGGTACATCAACATGCACCAACAACTGAACCACCTGAGTATCCTCCTCCGTCAGCTTGTCGACGTCGATATTCGCCATGTCGTTCTCCGGTAATTCTACGACAACCGGGCCTTCGTCCTCAGCTACCACCTCCCCAGCCCCATCATCACAAACATCCCGGTTGCAAAGCGTCGGCTCTGCTTATACTGCCGACATCAGAAAATACGTATCATGAAAGTACACTGCCGGCTCCACCATGTCGACCACCAAACCCGCCTTTTTGCCAAAGTCCGTACCCAGGACGATGTTGGCAGATGGACATGCTTGGTCATCCATCACGAAAAAGCGGTGGTTGAAAGTCCGTAACGCCAGTTGTACCTCCAAGTTCACCACACCAAGGATAGGGATTTTTGTTTGCGTCATCCCTAACACCCGAAATGATTTCCCAGGCTTTACATCACACAACACACCTCGTAATTAACTCTCGCCAATAACTGACACTGATGCCCCCGAGTCAACTATCGCATCACGTTCATGGATTTGTTGAATGATGATATTCACACTCGGAAGCTGTTCTTCGAACTTCGCACCTCGTTGGACCACTGCAGGTTTCGACGTCAGGTCAAAGCGCACGACTTTCTTCACCTTTGGCTGACCAGGTTCGGGTAATGGGTCAGGCCCATCCACCGACAGTGTAAGAATCCCCTGTAACTGCCGTGGCCTTCGAAGCATCGTGACACATCCGTCACTCTTTTTTTTTGCAGGTTGTTTATACCCCTTTGGTTTGGAGCAGTCATGCGAAAAGTGTCCCTCCTCACCACACCAATAACAAACAGTACCCGTTTTTTCACTCCTGCATTATGAAGAAATATGCCCTGGTTTACCACATTGATAACAATGAATACGTGGGCTGGAGCTACTTCGTCCTCGATCACCCTTAGGTTTCATGGATGGATCTCTCTTACTACCACCACTTGCCTGTGTAGATTTGACCAAATCACCACTAGCCACTGAAGGCTGCACCTGTTCTTTCGGCCGTCCTCTACTAGGAATAGCTGGTTCGGGAACCGTCTTCTCGTCATCGAGGACCTCCTCGATGGACACCACCAATTTGAGAAACGACTCCAATGTATCTTGCGGATGACCAGCCATCTTCTTCGTAAGCTTGCCATATAACCCCTTCCGTAGTGCATCCAACATGTCCGTCAGCTCGACCACACGACCACCTCTTTCCAACAGACGTACCTTGTCGGTGATATACCGCCGTACTAACTCTTTCGGGCCCTGTACCCTCGCCTCGGCAATTTGTTTCCTGCAGGTATGTCGGGGACCGGAAATCATTCAGGAACATGGCCTTCGTATTCTCCCACATTCCGGCGGCAATTGCGGCGACGTTCGTTGTATGCCAGTCAGCTGCAGAACCTACCAAGGTACGATAGAAACTCATTTTTCTCCTGGTCGCTCCAATGCTCCATGAGAGCCTTAGCCTCATAAGCGGCAATGTGGTCATCGGGGTCACCCAGTCCATTGTAAGTAGAAAACACCAGAGAACCCTGCTCCCTACGAGCTGCACCAGGACGAATATTTTGTAATGCCTGCACCTGGTCCTTGAGCAAAGCGGTTTGCTCCTCCAGCCTAAGCTGGCACCCCGTCAAAGCCAACCCCAATTCCGCCATCTGCTCACCAAGTTTCACCTGAGCTTTCATAATAGTAGTTTGGACGTCCACCATGGCTGCCATCTGATTGTCATGGGTCTGTAGCAATTTCCCCTTTGGTTCTAACTTTGACAACAAAATATAGTAGATAAATATTAAGCATACTTTTTGGTAAAGTATTTCTACCCTTTCATAAAATATGTTTAAATAAAATTGTTGTAATAAAATGCCATGCAGCATATTTCTACTAACTGTAGGCCTAAAATTATGATTTTAAGCTTATATTATGAAAACTACATGTAGGAGCCTATACAAAATATAAAATAAATTATTTACTAGATAAATATGCAAGTTTATAAATGCATGCTTAATACAATTATTTAATACATAAATATAAAATTTCTATATAAAATAAAAATTCCCTTTGATAAGTAGGAATGTTTAACAAAAATGACTGATTGGTTTTTTATATATACAGGCTGTTACAAAAACTAATTATTTTGAAAGTAGCCATATTTACTAATAAAATTAAATTTAAAAATAGTAAGGTACTGCCAGTATAAGAGTAAAATTGCAGTTTGATATAATGTTTGAATAAGTTACTCAAAATTATGTAAACACCAAAAAATTGATGAAATGATGGCTTTGCTATCTTTTGATTATGTGAAAAAATAGTATTTTGGCTATGTGAAAAATTACTGAAGTTAATATGATTTCTAGGTGAAAAGAACAAATATACAAATTCAAATAAGTTTTGTCCATTTTAGGATCCCTACGAGCTGCACTAGGACGAATATTTTGTAATGCCTGCACCTGGTCCTTGAGCAAAGCAGTTTGCTCCTCCAGCCTAAGCTGGCACTCCGTCGAAGCCAACCCTAATTCCGCCATCTGCTCACCAAGTTTCACCTGAGCTTCCATAATGGTAGTTTGGACATCCACCATGGCTGCCATCTGATTGTCATGGGTCTGTAGCAATTTCCCCATTTTCTTACCACTCGCCGCCAATTCGGCGATCACCTGATCATGTCCACCAGCCAAGGATGCCAATTGGTTCACCAAATCACCCAGCCCAAGGTTAGTGGCTTCACCCGGTTCGCTACTCCCATCACCACCAGCACCTTTTCAAGCCATAGCTCCGGTTTCCTTCACAGTCTGAGATCCTTCGTCGGAACTCACTATATCCTCGTATTGGTCCTCACCCTCGGACATAGAAGGTGACTTCCTTGGTTCGGGTGACTCGTAGAACTTCCTCCTCGCAGCTACCAGCTGACCCCTATGTAATGCCCTATAGTCACCAGGCTTATTCTATGCAGTCTCCTTCCTAGGATGTTTCACCCTACCACCAGCAGAAAACAAAACAGTAGAAGCCTGTAAGGCATCCGACCCAGAATCTGAAAGAGGATCCCCTTTAGAGCCCCCTTCCTCATTAATAGGGCTAATTACAAAGCCCCACCAACACCAGAATTAATTCACCCTTTAGGCCTATTCACTAAGCCTTTACACCAATTCAAAATGGCGGCACCCGTGTACTAAATGCACAAACGCCCCAAAATTTCAAAATCCCTAGGCCAATTCACCCGAATTTCACTGCACAGCACCCAGCAAATGCAGGAGAACACTCGCCTGTATGAAAAAGGGAGTTATCAACAGCCTAGAACCACACCCAGCTCACCACAAAATTCGAAAAAAATTAGTTCACCCGAAAAATTCAAAATTTCAGTCCATTTTTCTCATACTCACACCTAGTTGTGGAAATGTAAACAGCTGAATCAGGTGCTACCCCGCACCTCCACCATGTAAGATTGTAGCCCTGATGGTTGGGGGATTTTCCCCAATCACCTCTTAATTCCCACTTCCAGGATTTCCCAGTAATAAAGACTTACTCACATTAATTGATTCTCAATTCACCAACTTGTTTATTTCACCCTAGTTTAACTTTACATCAGAATATATTAATCACAGATAAGAGATCACAATATACAACCTGCTTGGTTGTCAACTCAATCCAGACTAGCTAGCCTGGGATAAGATGGCGCCCATGGTCATCAGTGAAAGAATTTGGCTCAGTCACCTGATCCGAATTCTCCCATCTAATGACCCTGAATACCACCCACCCACCCCCTACATTACTTTCGTTTAACCCTTGTACAGGGTGGGTTTTGGGGTGGCCATCTCACACAATCAACAGAAATAACAGGCATAAAGTGGATGCAAATGACAAATTTTCAAAAATTAAACAACCACTATTACAATTGGATGACAGTGAACTTGTTTACTGGCTTAGCAAATTTGTTTGAGAAGTAAGGAAATTAAATGGTGATGAATACAATCGCAAAACTTTATTAAGTTTATGCATGTGATTGCATTCTTATTTGAAATTGGCTACGAAAAAGGCATATCAATTCTTAATTATGCAAAATTTGATGATTTTTGGTGTGTTTTGGATTCTGAAATGAAAAGACTTACTAAAAAAAGGTTTAGGAAGATCTGTTTAGAAAGCTGAAACTATATCCAAGGATGAAGAAGATAAGCTTTGAAATTTAAAACTATTGGGAACCCATAACCCTCGCATATTGTGAAATACTATAGGCTTTTTAATGGGGAAAAATTTCAGGTGCTGAGCATCGAAATCTTAAATATAAAAACATCAGTTTTGGCCACGAAAATAGAGTTGCCTTTATCAAATACATTGAGGATACTTCAAAAACGAATCAAGGAGGATTAAAAAGTATATGCAGTGATAAAAAAGAAGTGATTTATCATAGAAATACAAAAAATCCAGAATGATGCCTTGTTGGATTATGCAAATTGTACTTTACAAAATGCCCTTTTCTAATGGGTTATTTCTATGCAAAGCCAGTGGGTGGTTTACCAGTTAATGAAAAATGGTTTTTAGATCAACCTGTTGGCCACAATACACTGTGCAAAGTAATCAAACAGTATTTCTAATATAATAAATTATTTATTTTAAAAATTAGTAATTTTAGTGCCTATGCTATACATAAGGTTATCCCTGAAATGTGCAAGGAAGCTGGGATTTCTGGATTTTTTACAAATCATTCTTTGAGGGCAACATTAGCCACTAGTTTGTATGAAATTGGAGTGGATGGGCAACTGATAATGTAACATACTGGCCATAAATCAGTTGATGGTAAATATTGAATGTTAATGCTAAAGTATTTTTGATAAATTTTGATTTATTAATTAATAATTAAAATGGATCATTTTAGCTGTAAGAGCTTACAAAAGGACAAGTGTTGGTCAGCAAATTGCAATTAGTGACATTCTTAATGATGAAACTGAAACTTCAGTTTCCAGTAAGCCTACTGGGAAAATAGCTGTAGATGCTGGGACTTCAAAATCTGAAAACAATGTGGTTTTATGTAAATCTGTTGGCATTTAAACAGAGTCAGGCATCACTAGTTGCTCAATTAAGCAATATTAATAGTGAAAAGGTTGGATATTTAGTTTAAAGCATTAAAATTATCAATTCACTACTGGAATGTGAGGTCTTTCATTTTCACATCAATGTCAACTTGATCATTGTAATTAATTTTTCCTCTGTTCAAGGTTACAGGTATTTTATATTTATATTGTTCCATACAGGGATTTTACACAGTAAAAATGGGTGCAGTTTCTATTGTTTCTATTGTTGTTTCTATGCTGGAAGAATCTCTATCCCTTTGTTTGCATTGCATTCAGGACATTCGAAAACACTTTGCTGCTTCCAGCAAAAGAAAGCAAAAACAGCAATGGTGTTCGAAAAGGCACCGCTGGAGGAAGTGACGACAGCATGTGACGTCATTTTTGCTTCTTTTGCTTGCAAGCAGAGTAAGCAGCCAGGGGAGGTGCTTTTTCTTGCTGGATTGAAGTAGCAGACGTATTGCAGACGACACACTGCAATTAACATGCACAGCATCACCCATTGGAAAGCGCCATTTTTGCTAAAAGCAGCGAGGGCATTCAAAAAGTCCAGGCTGCTGGTACACGGTTTTGCTGGCTCCGCCCACAAGCAGGAGGCAGCAACAAGCAGCAACTGCTGGAAACAGCAAATAGTTTTCGAAGGTCCTGTTTGTTTGCCATATAATGAACTGGAAGCTAACTCCTTGCATGAAAATACCATTTGTAGTAGCTGTCTACAGAATATCACTGGGGTGTTCTTGAAGGCTTTGAAGTGTTCCAGCTCATTGGAATCTACTAAAACTCCATTTCCAATGTCAGTCTTTTCATTATTCTGCTAATAAAAACAATTTAAATTATTTTAACATTCAGCATGCAATCCTTATATCAGTTACAACCACTGTGTCTACATCAATATGTCAGAACAATAAGACATTGGATAGCAAAATTATGAAACAATGTTACCACAAAATTTGATCTGGTATTATTCACAACATAAGCAATTTGTTATGAATACTGGGGATTTGTGTAAATACTAAATAGAAGTCAATGTAATTGCCAAAAGTTGATGGCAGATGCAAGACACGACCACAAGTATGAGCAGTTGGAATTTTGTGTTCCCCTTTTGCACTGATAAAATTGACTGTTATTTCTTTGTGAACAAGTTTAAGACTCATACAATAGCGCAAGAAAAGTTGTATTAAGGTTATGTCAAGCTCCTTTACGAACTTCTTGAGATATCCAGCAGTATCACTTTGGCCAGCATTTGTCATTTCTACAGGAAACTTCAGTTTTCGAAAAATGCATGCTGCTGTTGGGTTTAAAGAAGCCACCTTCTCATGTAACATACTTCTCATGTAACATAACTACAAATTTTACACAAAATTTGTAGATCTCATGCATTGGTTGTCTTTCTGGGCTTAAAAATATCCCAACCAAGTCATGGAATGTGTTTTTTCTGTTTATGTCCAACTCAACTATGCCATAGGACTGTTCTGATGTCAACCTTATATGTCGCAGATTCACAGTCAGGAATATTGCAAGATTATTGCAAGAATTTTGCAAGAATATTGTAAGATTGCAAATAATTATTTATGAAAAAGTATTGACTTCTTCTCAGATTTAAAACTAAATATCGTTTAGCGGTAAATTGAATTCTTCTTGAATATTGGCCTACCTGGTGGCATAGGTACTTGTGTATTGTTTTCCAACAGTGTTTCATCTCCAGTATTGCTATCATATGCCAAAACTGTAAGAACTGGATTGCAATTATGATGAATTCTGTCTTTCTGTACCATGTTCAAATATAACTGTGAATTGGGTTCATCATGAAGGAATAGATAAAAGGTGCCATTTCAGCACTGACCAGAGAAGCATTTGTAGTAGTAACAGAAATTGAACCATTGTCTGTTTGGGATCTGGGCTTTTCATTTAAATGATTCTAAAAACACATTAAATTATCAAGGTTAAAAAACTAAAAAAGCATTTAATTATACTTCCAGTAAGTCATCTTTTGAGAGCAATGTGGTAACCATGATAGTGGTTTCCAATAAATTTATAAAGGTCATACAATTGAATGAATTAACTTACTAGATTAACATAATTATATGAACATGCTAATGAAAGTAAATGACATACCTAGAAGCTCAGTTGAAGGAGTATCATCAAACTGTACCTGGATCTTCAAACTCAGTAGGTTAGCTGCTGAACACTGAAGTGTCAATCTCTGGAAAAGGATGAGCTTTCTCGCCACTAAGACCCTCAGCTTGAAGATGGTTTGCTGTCTTTCCTGGGGTAAAAACATCAATTTAAGAATTATTGCCATTAAATAAAATCTAGAAATAAGAAAAACTAAATTAAAGTTGATTACTTAGTGTACGTGGGTCAGCTTTGAGTGTTGTCAGCAAGTAGAATCGGAGATGACTTAACTTTGTCTCTGTGTACAACTGCCCAACAATCAGAGAATCATTGACGACCTCACATGCAAAACCCACAAGATCAAATGAGAATTCCTTTAGTCTGTGATGTGCCTTTTTACTTTCTCTATTTGGAAAAAATATGTCCTTTCCAATATTTATGATGTTGGCTTTGGTGGACAATTTATCCACTGCAGTAGGTGAATTTCTAATCATCCAACCAAGTTGAATTTGCCTTGTAGTTTTCAAAGCATTTTGTTTTGTTGACATAACTTTCCTGGAATTATAACATTTATTTAACAAGCTCAGTAGATTCTTTTGCTCAGCATTAAAGTTTGCACTGTGCTAGCCATCTGCTGGAATGCTTATGGTCTAAAGTGAATCCTAGTGCTTATAAAGTTATATTAGTGCTTAGCCTGCTTGTTCAGTTAATCACCAAATAGCTAGCAGGAAAAAAACATGTAGTAGAAATGATAGCAGACGACTTTTTTGTGGTTCCTATCTAGCAAAATGTTAGCAAAAGACTCAGCACCAAAAAATGGTGCTAGATTTTTTAAACTATTTTGCTAGAAGCACAACTGCAAGCAGCATTCAAGCAGTGAGAAAAAGAATGCATTTGCTACCTATTGTGCTTGATTGCTAACACAGTGCTGAGCAAACGAATCCGCTAATTATGACTTGAATTGATGATAGCAACAATATCATTATATTTTACATTATTGAATATCAGGTTTTTTATATTGATTTGCTAAAAATGAAACTATTTTAACTCATTTGTGGAACTTGTTGCAGAAGAATTTAGGTCATTTTTGTCATCATCATTACTGTTGGACAGATATAACTTCTTCCTACAGTTCTCCAATAAAAACCCCAAATGGCTCATCCTTGATGAACTGCTTTGACTTTTGAACAGTGCAATCCTGCACACTTGTCCCAAGCCATGTTTTACAGTAATTCCTCAGTGCTAGCCTATCTCTAGTTGCCTCCAGCACAGATAGACATGCCAGCTTGTTGTCTCACAATCAAACTACAATAAATTACAAATGAGAAAGTTTAATGTAGTTTATTTAATCTTAGTCTTACATGGGAATGTGCATCTGATTAAATTGCTCACTTTCAGTTCACTTAAATGATTTACGACATCATCTGAAAGCCCACGTCTACATAAAAAGTCCAATAAATCCTGCTTCTGCTTTGCCATGGTCTTTAATTCAGCAATCAGTACTAATTAACAAAATAACTTTCATCAAAATAGGAGATGCTATTTGTTACACAATGCTAGTACATAGTTGACAGGCAGGGCCGGCCCAAGTGATGGGCTAGATGGGCAATGGCCCAGGGTGCCAGCAAAAGGGAAGTGCCATAACAGGATTTCAACTTTCGTGCAAGGTGATGCAGGTTTACAAGTGGTAACTGAAATGGGCTTCCCTGTGTAAAACAGCATGAGAGCGGGAAAGTGTTTTTCAGTTACCGCTTGCACGCCTGCCTAGTAGATGCAATTTAGACTATAATTATGGATATTACGAGTGAAATAAATTTAAATTTGTAATTAAATCATTAATCTAAAAATGTAGATATCACAGAAATGACTTAAATTAATTTGAAATTATTGAAAATTGCAGAAATCATTTTAAGTTTATTTCAGTTGAAAAATGCAGGATTCATTAAAATTTATTTAAATCAATTTAAATATTTGGAAAATGCAGATGTCTCAGAAATAATTAAAAATTTCTTTTAGTTGATAAATGCAGAAATCAACTTTTAACTAAATTTTTAATAATCAGAAAATGCAAAAATCGCAGATTAATGTCTTAAAAGTAATTAAAAATTATTGTTAAAGCAGGAACTTCTTTTAAATTAATTTTAAATAATTGTAAAATGCAGAAATCACAGAATGTATTAGAAATTAATTTTAAATAATTGAAAAATGTAGAAATTGCTTCATTTATTTTAGCTGAAAAACAAACAAATTGCAGCATTGTTTTTAACTTTCCTTTAAATAATTGACAAACAGGAAAATACCAGAAATGATTTCAAGTATATTTTAGTTGAAAAACAGAAATAACGTCAAATTCTACCATGCACTTATCCAGGGGGGTCATTAGGGTCATGATTCCCCCAACTCATTCCCCAAGTGTTTGAACTTAGGCCAGAAATAATTTAAAATATATACAATTTTGATGATTTTTAGCCTAATTTAAAGTGTTTAGGGCACCTCCACCATGTAAGAAAAGGTATAGCACAGGTGGTGGGAATCTTCTCTAAGGCGATGGATGAGCCTTTCTTCACTTTTCACAATTAAATCACACACACTAGTTTAAATCTTTTAAAGGACTTTAATAAAAGCTAAGCCTTTCTCAATTTGTACACTATACATACAATTCACTCCTATCCCTTCTCCAGATACTAATCAAGACTCAAAAACACAACTGCACAGGTTGAATGCTAACACAAACCTAAACTCCAATTCTCCCATTCACTAATTTCTTCTAGTGGCACGCCTTGTTTCCGAGATTTAGGCCATGAGGAATCTCTCTCCCTGACTGGTTTTACCTAATCAGCTCCAATGGTCATCCTCATGTGCTGGTCATACTCCTTAGCACTTCGTACACAAAAAGCATGAGAGGTTGGCTCATCACTCCAAGATTTCTGCTGATCCCAGAGATCAACTCCCTTAAAAAAATAGAATTTCTCCTCATCTGGCGAAATCGGTTGATCCTCCATCAGCTGAACAACCGGTACAACAGTATGACCGTCAGCTGTTCTCCGTATTTTTAACCAAATTGGTGGATTTTGCTGCATATATTTCTTTAGGTGGGAAATATTTGCTCCGTTTGTTTGGTACAGCCCTGTACAGTTAAATACTCACACGTATAGTTGAGGCCATCCGCACTTACTCCAATGATTTTAATCGGACTTTGTACGGCGGTCTCAGCTTCGTTGCCAGACCTTTGATCGGTGCCAAGTCCTTGACTAGCACCAATTCATTGATGTTGAATTTCAAATCCTTGTGCACCCGATCGTAGGCCTTCTCCTGCTGAGCCTGACTTGCCAACAATTTGGTCATAGCTCTCGTCCGCACTCCCTCCACAGGCAGATCTCCATTTAACAGCAGTGGCAATGGTAACACTCTATAATGCAGTTGTAGCATGAAACCCGTGCATAAGAAAGAAAGATGTATACCCAACTGAGGCCTGTACACTGGTATTGTATGCCAGTTTTTGTCTCCAACCAATTTGGCCAATCCTTCGGTTTCTCCAGCGGCTCCATAAATGTTCGTACCATCCATCAGTGTTTTGTTGGCTCTCTATCCACCAACCTGTCACTTTGCTGATGGTATGGTGTGGTCGTACGATGGTTTATGTTGAACTGAGCACAAAACTCCTGTGCTACTCCTCCTGTGAATGGCATTTTTTGATCAGTGGTCAAGTTGCAAATCCATCCAAATCTCCAGATTATCTGGTCAAGCAAAAACTTCTTGAATGCCAGTGCAGTCGCTCTCCTAACAGCTTTTGCCACCATAAATCGAGTTATGTAGTCGACTGCGATAAGGATGTACCTAACTTTATTCGTCCCTTTTGGCAGCGGTCGGATAAAATCAATCTTCCAGTGGCTCGCAGGCAGTTTCTCCGGGATTATCGAATGCATCAGCCCTGTCTTTTTTCCAATCAACGGCTTCATCCACTGACAACTATCGCAGCTCCGGACACACTTCTTGATGTCTTTGGTCATACTGGGCCAGTAAAATGTCCTCCGGATTTGGGCTAGCATTTTTGCAGTCTACAAATGACAATTAACCTCCACGTAATGACCCACTTTTATGATTTGTTCACGCAGAGGCAAGGGTACCTCCAACACAAGTCTGATGAAGATCATCATCGCTTACGAGAGTATAGAGCAGTCCATTCACGGTGCTGTGATTACTCTCCACTACTGATATACAGTCCTCACTCCAAAGCTCCTTCATGATCTTGCTTGTGTATTCGTCGACAGCTTGCTCCGCCTTGAAACACGCCGTGTCCCACAAGTCAATCTCGTCCATTGCTACTGTTACGTAGACTTTCTCCTCCTCTCCTACTGCTGGTTGTAGTGGGCATTTCGAAAGCGCATTTGCATCGACGTGCAAAACTCCATTTTTATGCATAACCGTGTACCGATGTTCGGTCATCTCCAGCATCCATCTCCCCAGCTTGCCCTTTGGATCCTTCATCTTCTGGAGACAGCAAAGGGAGTGATGATCGGTAACAATGTTGAAGTGCCGGCCAAGAAGATAATGCCTGTTCTTCTTAACAGCCCAGATAATTGCCAAAGCCTCCAGTTCTGGGATGCCGTAATTCTTCTCGTGGGCATTAAAACATCGCAAAGCGTAGAAAAGGACCTTGTCTTTCTTCTCTCTTTGGTAGACAACCGCTCCTAGGCCCAACGTGGATGCATCCGTGTGCAAAGAGATTGTTTGCGTAGGATCGAACATCGTCAGTATGGGTGCTTTGATTAACAACAACTTAAGCTGTTCAAACGCTAACTTGCATCTTGCGTCCCACTGAAAGATGGCTTTCTCTCCGGTTAATTGATGCAGTGGCGAAGAGATTTTAGCAAAGTGCTCGATGAATCTCTGGTAGTAACTGGCAAGGCCAATAAAACTACATAGCCGAGTCTTTGTGGTTGGCCGCAGAAACTTCTTAACGGCTTTAATCTTCTCTGGATCAACCTCAACTCCTGCTCCCGACACCATGTGTCCAAGGTACGCTACCTTGTTGTACCCGAAAAAGCATTTTGAAGGCTTGAGTTTCAGATCTGCACTCAAAAGCAGAAAGATGGTCCTCAGACGCTTTAACATGATCAGAAACAACTCTTCATAGGTGATCACATCGTCCAAGTTGATCAAGCAAGCCTCCCACTTAATATGAGCCAGACGGATGTCTAATGCTCGTTGCATCGTAGCTGGTGCATTGCATAACCCGAACGGCAGTACCAGGTGGCATGAAAACGCTTTTTTCGCGATGTCCTCCTCTGCCACACGAAGCTGCCAGTATCAGCTCGCCAAATCCAATGTCTCGGAGTCTCATTCGGAGTCTCCTGACTCCGACATTGTTAGTGCGAAGACGTCTCGAAACTCCCATAAGAGCTCCAACAATGCGGTTCGTTCTTCCAGATTCAGGTTGGGCCCTATGTTCCAGGCTAAGTTGGCGGGTAGTAGAAGCTCTCCTTCCATCACCTGTTGCACAGACTCCATCCATCTTTCTAACCGGTGCATAACCATGCTTAGTTCTGTATAATAGGCTACATCATGCAGACAACTTCATGTCCAAAACAGTATGACGATACATTTTGATGGCTTAATTCACAAGTAGCGAATAAGCCAAAATTTGCTTTAGAGATTAAAGTTTTTTTTTGGAAAAATAGTATAAATATTAGCAAATAAAGAATGTCAATAGGTTGAAATTTAGTGAACAGATAAAACAATTTACAAAATATATATTTCATAGGGAATGTGCTATTTCTTGTTAGATAATTAAATTGGTAAATTAATTTAAGAAATGAAAGGCTTAAAAAAAGCACATTTGCTAGTTTGACTTTGATTAAGTTTGCAGAAAAGCAAAATCAAGTATTAAGTATCGAAGGTGCACATTCATTAGTTTGCCTATTGAATAAAGTTAATGCAAAAAAGTAGCAAATATTGTCACATTCGCTACTTGTATTGTTATAAAAATACCTGTCACGAGCAATTTCTAAATGGTAAACTAATGAGTGGTACCATTTGCTACTTGTAACTTTTCGAAATGATATTATTTGTTGGATATTTGCTAATGATCACTTTAAAATTATTGGTTAAATAAATTTCTTTAATTTCACTCCTTGTGAATTAAGCCATCAATATTTGTACTGTAATTATGCATGTTAATTTTTTATTAAATATACATTTTAATCATATACATTATATTAATGGCTGAATTTTATCACAAGTGGCGAATAATTAAGCCAATTTGTCAAAAATAATGTACCATTGTAATCCTGAAAGTGTCCCTATAATTAACCTAGTTACAGAAATTATTTTAACGAATAAATTGGTTAAAATTATAATTGTTAAAGTTACAGAAGTGAACAGTAGTGAATAAACCACAAGCTATCATTCTTTAAAGTTACAAGTAGTGAATACTACAATTTGTTAGTTAACATTTTAAAAATTTCTAGAGACCTGGATTTCTATTTAAATCCAAGTAGCGAATAAGACATGCGCACATGTGATACATCACACTACATTTATTTCACTTTCCTGCAAAATTAATTAAAGTCCAACAAGCGAATTTGCATTTTTAAGCCTTTTATTATTTAACAAAACTATAATTTCAAAACCCATTATGCCCATGTTCAGAAAGGGTATTATGGTTGACAAAACCATTTAAATCAATTTTAAATGGGTAAACGTGTGTTCAACCATGAATTCCTATTTGAAATTGGTTTAGATGGGTCGACAACCATAAATTCCTCCTTTAAATTGGTATAGATGGGTCGACAACCATGAATTCCTATTTGAAATTGGTTTATATGGGTCAACAACCATGAATTCTTCCTTTAAATTGGTATAGATGGGTCGACAACCACGAATTCTTATTTGGCCATTTGTAATCCATAGTGAAATCCAATTTGTATCCAGGTTTTAATAGGAAATTTCGAGTTTCACACATTAAACCAGTATTTCTTATACTGGATTTTATGGTTTAACTAGGCACTCGGCCCGTGCAATGCATGGGTGTAAATATACTGGTTGAGCTAGTCGAACAAAAAGTATGTAATGTAAATCAGGGCAGTAGCAAGGTCAAGTAATCTGGGTGGCAAAGTTGATTGCTGCCCCCCTGAGGGCCAGAGCCATATTCAGAAATCCATTTCTTTGGTGGAAGGGGCCGCCCCAAAACTTTTTTTTCTTTAAAATTTGGCATACAGGCAAAAATGTGAAGGCTTTTGTACATAACTGCAAAAATTGACAGCAAATGGCACCGCAGGCGAAATTTTTACTCAAAAAACCCTCAATAATGAGTTAAAACAATCACAATTATGCCATTTTATTGACAACAAATGGCGCCGCAGGGGAATTTTTTTAACTCAAAAAACCCTCAAAAATGAGTTAAAAGTTCAACTTAAAACAATAAAAAAATTTGACATTTTATTGACAGCAAATGGCGCCACAGGCGAATTTTTTTACTCAAAAAACCCTAAAAAATGTGTTACAACAATCACAAATTTTGCCATTTTATTGACAGCAAATGGTGCTGCAGGCAAAATTTTTTACTCAAAAAACCCTCACAAATTAGTTTAAAAAAAACAATCACAAATTTTGCCATTTTATTGGCAGCAAATGGCGCCGCAGGCGAATTTTTTTACTCAAAAAACCCTCAAAAATTATTTAAAACAATCACAAGTTTTGCCATTTAATTGACAGCAAATGGTGCTGTAGACGAATTTTTCTCTCAAAAACCCTCATAAATCGGTTAAAATTATTTCAAAAATTTCGAATGGGCAGGAGGGAGACTGGCATTTTGCTGCCCCCTCTGATTGATTCTGGGAAGGCAGCCGCCCCCCTGCCCCCCCGGCAGCTACGGCCCTGATGTAAATACTTTATTGTTAAGGTACATTGCCGCCAAAAATACATGGTAACTAAGCGTTTGCAAATAGTTGTGAATGTTTGCAAACATTTGGTAAAAAGGCAATTTTGGCAGAGGACCTTCCTGAAACGCAGACAAATATTAGGTATAAAAGTATATGTTTTTTTAAAGATGGGGTGGATTTCTTCAGCAACACTGGCAAATGTTTACAAACGTGTAATAATAATAAATTTATTTCATCCTAAAAAGGAAAGGAACTACAAAGGGAGAAAGCGAAATCGCCACTTATAGGTAGTCCTATAAATGTACATTTAAAAAAGATCAAATAAAATCACATGCAAAAAAAAAATAAAAATAAGTAGGCCTAAAAAGAAAAATACCAATTAATTTATAAAAGAATCCTAAAAGAGCTTAAAAAACTTAATCAGTAAAACAGCTCATGTCTAGCTGGGCAAGAATTTTGGTAAACTCCCTTAATGAGTTCTGGCATTAAAGATGCACATAACAACTGACACAGAAGAGGCCCCGATTGCCAAGCTTTGCTTCAATCTCGGAGTGGAGGACATTCACTTGTTACGCGGGGAGGAAATTGGCCAACCAACTGTATACATGGTCTTTCTTAATGGCAAGTACTTGATGAAATGTTGTGATACTTTGTGCAAATGTTTTTCAGCCAACTAATCGAGGTGGTGATCTCTAGGCAACATTTTGGGTGTCATACGCAATTATCAGCGCCTGATCAACACTTTTCGAAAGAAGAGACGTAGGGGCTAAGTAAACAAATTCATTTCCATACATCCAAACTTTAAACAGAGATGTGTCCACATAGCTTCCGATGGGGGACGAGTGTGCCGGTCAGTATTCTCAAATAATCTACAATTTTAAAAACAGCAAACAGCAATGCAGGGAAACACTCGCCAACAACAAACAGGGGCGTACCTATTAGCAAGGTCACGCCACTGAATGCCTCAAATTTCAAAAAGTAGTCACACCAAAATAAATATCAAAATTTCAATCCATTTTTGTAAAATACTCACACCCAATGTAGTGGAAATAAAACAACTGAATCAGGTGCTACCCCGCACCTCCACCATGTAAAATTGGTATCACAGATGGTTGGGGGACTTTCCCCAAACGCTCCTTAGATTTCCCAAATACTGTGTTCCCAGAAAATAGACTTACTCACTTGTTGAATATTAAATCACCTGTTTATTACAAACGCCTGAAATCGAGTTACATCAAATTATCACAGTTAATAGAATCACAACAGATTATCACTCAGCTTATCACACAACTAGCTTGGTAGCTCCCAAAGTCAAGACTCGCTAGCCTAGCGTGCTAGCGTGCTGATGGTGCCCGCGTGTCATCAGTGCAAGAATTCGGATCAGTCACCTGACCCAAATTCTCGCCCTGACGACCTTGCCAAATACCACCCACCCACCCCGTACATTACATTTGTTTTAACCCTTGTACAGGGTGGGTTTGGAGCGGCCATCTCACAAAGCGCTTGGCACGCTGTTAGTAAAGGGCGCCTACGTCGATGAAAATATGCTCTTGGCGTAAAAGAAAAGTCACGGAAAGGTTTGCGGAAAACTCACGCAATGACGGTAACTTGAGCGGAAAAAGTTCGGCCTCGGCGAGACGATTTAAGATCCCCACAAAGTTTGTGTCGCGAAACAAGAAGTCACAATGACGCGTTGGAGGTCAGCGTCACTACAAGACGCAATAAAAGACAGGTACTCACAGTTTATGTTCATTGAAATATTCTCACAAAAGTGATGAAGACGAGTCCTGTTTACTCGTACTGAGGTTGAATTTGAAGCAAGTACTTAGCAATAATGAATTAAAGTTAGCACTTAAAGTTCACAAGTCTGACTTGTTTACAGACTTGCTGAAGAGGATTTTGCAAAAACCCAAAATAAGATTTTTAAATCACGAAAATAAAAGAAAGACTGACTTACTAACTTAATCGTAAGAGCAGAGATGTAAAAGAAAAAATCAGATCTGCAGCACTCTGAAAATAGCTCACAAAAAGAATGTAGAGCAGGACCTCTGTCTTGTGCAGTAGTCTAGTCCAGTCTGATCAAAAAGTCTATGGGAAACAGTATGGGCCATAGGATTAACATGGGCCAAGATGGCGACCATGGGGGAGGATTAGAAACTTCTAGAAGAGGGAAGGTGAGGAGAGCTTTCAGGTAAGAAAGGAAAAAGCTGAAAGGTAAAGATAAGGCTCTATACTCCGTCTCACCTTAACTTGACCCTTTTTTACCATAGGAATACATTGAGCAGACAGGCTAAAAAAGGGTCAAGCTAAGGTG
>JAQIXP010001607.1:0-17708 GCA_034700285.1 Proteroiulus fuscus | reverse complement strand
GAGGAAATAAAACCCCTTATTTAAACCCCTTAATTTATTTGTGGAGGAACATTTTGTGGTTTTCAAAACAATATAAATATTGTAATTATTATGCAAGAATATGGGACATATCAGACATATCAAGAAAATAGTTCAAAAAACATTGATGTCATTTCAAGTTTTACTTACGACGTTTCTATAGCTACAGAGTAATCCTTTAGAAAATATTTATCTATTACATGTATATAAGATATTTTCAATTGAAAGTAACCAATATTTTTTTCTCATATACACATAATAATATTTGAATATTCAAAGAATTCAAAACTTCAAGCAATGGAAATGGAATTATGAATAAATGTTGGTAGATTAATAACCCTAGGCCTGTATAGGGTATATATGTATTGGATGAAGCGAGGGATGTTGGTCAGTCAACCAAGAGTTGAGCATTTGTGGTTTTTTCCTCATACTACATCCTATGTATACCACGAGGGAAATGGAAAACGATAATATTCTCATCTAACTGGCAATTGCAGGCACTTTGCTAATTGGGCTTTGTAAGAGTTACATTTTTCCTATACATGGCAGTAATTTTGTATTACATTAATTTTAAATTAACACATGACAATTTTTCTTGAATGCACAAATTTTAAGTTTGGGGACAAATTAATTTAGGGAAATAAAATTAACAGAACTTTGGCTTGTGTACAATTTTTTTTCATAATTGGCCACCATATTATTGTCAGATGCGAAAAAAAATGGAACGCTGCAAAATTTAAAAGTCCAAAGAGCATTTTTTTTTATTATTTCGGACAGGTAATTAACGCACAAAAGATATGCATAAAGGGTAATATATTTTTGATTTTACACAACCCACCCCAGTAGTATCCATAATCAATAAGAATAGCTCTAGTTCCGAAGATATTCCGGTAGATTGGAAGAAAATGACAGAAATTTTACAGAAATGTAAATAGATTAAAAATTTGCGGAGAAAAATTCTAAAAGAGAATCCTATAGAATAAATAACTTTAGAACCAGTAATAATTGAATTTGAAAGAATTTGTATAGTGTGGCTTTCAGTAAACCTTGACAGTATTAATAGAATTTTATAATTCTATGGAAATATAGTTCTTTAGATAATAATCCACTCATTAAAAATGAATAGAATAACTTTATTCTCTATAAAGAATTTAGAATTCTATATATGATATCCTTTCATTTTGGTTATATAAAAAATCATGTGCAATGTGAACTGTTTGTGGAGAATTATGATCTCTATAGGGCATAACTATTGATTTGGAATTTACATATGAACTAAGATAGGCCTACGTGTACAGTTTTTGTTGACGGATTTGTTGTGTATGATGTTCTATATAGGCTACTAATAGAGTTACAGGTATATGTATGCTGGCCTAGTCAGAGCATGGCTTTATGTATATGTCACAATAAATGACAACAACAGGAACCTAAGTGCATGAGGCTTGCAACTTCCATTGTTTTCGAGTCAGTGTCCGCTTCCTGGCACCATACCACATGCAGGTAGTAGCATCTATTGCTCTGCACTACTTCTTTGTTTGTACTATCTGTTGACCCGTGTATGTAGGGCACAGGTAGGAGCATAGATAGGCGAGCTATACTGTTTGTGAGTCTGTCCTGCAGTGTCCGTCAACCCTTTTTTTATTCTATGTTTCTAATTTTTCATTGAGAAAATACCTCGCTATGCTTCAGTGACACATTTTGTAGAGCGTTTCAGTTGATTTCACTTTAAATTATAGATGATAATAACAGGCCCATATATTTTATTTCTTCAAACAACAGCAATTTTAAACTTAATCAATATATCGATTTAACTAAACTTACAGGTCTGTAGTGAATTGACTTGCATTCGTGCAGTGTTGACTGCAATATCTTGCATGGTGACCTTACTCAGAAACTGTTTCCAAATTTAAAACTGAGCAAAATAATTAAATAACAAATAAACGGGAAATTGATTGAGGAGGATGCCAGCTAGCCAGCATTCATGGACATTAGTTTTTTTTTTAAAATAAATTTCGGTTATTTGAGGAAAAAATTGAAATAATATATAACATGTATAAATGCTTTTCAAAGTAGCACCTTTTTTATTTGCCATGTAGGCTATCTCACCATAATTATGTCTTTTACCTTGAGGACAAAGGATTAGTTAACTAAACTTTTCAGAAAATTGCAAAATAAAATTATAAGAAATAATAATTATATAGTGAGATATTTTTTGAAAGGAAGTGAATGAATACAATTTTGCTCACTTGTGCAAACTTTTATCTTATACATGTAGTTAAATTACCGGGTGTATTTTTTATGCAGATGATGTTTAAAATAATTTTATGGTTTGGTAAAGCGCAAGATTATTTCCAAAATTGAAATGCATCCGAATGTAGGGATTTGTTCGCCTTCAACTCTTCTGGCATTAGGAAAGTGGTAGATAATTTTGCCAGGAAAATCATTGATTGTTTTATTCAAATACAAGTTTAGCCATGAATTTCAAAATGCATTCACTCATTATTTTATTAAAGAGTATTTCAATTTCTTCGCATTGAATAGGGCCTACAATCTTTACATAAAAAGTTGAAAATGATGATAATAATGTGAAACCCAGTATGGTATGTTACATGTATTATTAGTTGGGTTATGGATAGTTTAAGATAGTCTTTCGATGTAGTTGAGTGGACAATTAATATGAGCTTGTGTAGGGAAGGTCATGGTTATAAATTAGTTTCATTGGTTCAGGAATATTGCAGTTAAATATTAATGGTCCAACTATAAAAATCGGCCTTATGAATCAACGTTGTAAAACTATAAGTGACATCCCATTAATATTTTCATTATAGGTATTAATAATATTGCGTTAAATCGATTTTATCAAACATGTTAGATTATTAACGCCGACTTGTTGTGTACAGGGGGCTACTGTATTTCTTCCGTATTGAAAAATTTCTGGCAAGGATGGATTGTGATATTTATTAAATGACACAGGCCAGATCATATATACTTATGTTAATTCCTCATCCATGCTAATCACAATTAGCACATTTGGGTCTTTAAAATTAAAAGTACACCACAAGTTAATGATTTATTTTAACTTGTATATTCCTTTGGACCGTAATAGTACTGTGCAGGATTTTGCATTTTTTAAATGCTTAGGCCTACACTTTTTAATTTATACCCCGGTATGCTAAAATATACACTCTTATTATTATTATAATAAATGCCGTTAAATGGTACTCTATCTTGTTACAAGTCACTTTTAAAATGATGACAAAAATAATTATGAAATGCATAAAAATTTTAAATGGTAATTGGACTTAACATCCAATAAATATCCATTTGGAAACAGTGATTTTGGTAGAAATTGAGTTTCATAAATAGTAGCATTTTGCAGATATGTATGGAGCCACCTATGGATTAAGTTGAGTAATACCATGCAATTTTGGCGGGGTTCTTGGTTCATAGAAATATTTCCCTTCAGCCATATATAGTACTAGTAAATAGTAATGAATGGTTGTAGTCTTCGTAAATTGCAACACACATTATAAGTATTCCTAAGAGATTCTGAATAATGGTATATAATTCTGTTAAAATACTTTCAACTATTGTTTGTCATTTATTTGAAAATCACTTGTTTTAGAGTGAAACTTGTCCTTCCTGTATGTTCGGTATTATTTTTGAAAGCTGTCATATTTTCATTAAAGTAATAATTTTGTGCAGATGAGTCATAATAACACTTAAAATAGGATGACATTGCATATAATATAATGCTGTCATTTACTTTCATTTGATATTTTTATTTTATGCATTAAGAAAATGTACTGGTAGGTCCATTTGTTTGCTTGTCGATCTTATTACAATATGCCAATATTTAAGTTTAATGACAATAAATATACATTGCATGGCTATACAAATGCAAAAATGAATGTACATTTTTATAGTCTGTTCCAATAATTTTTGGCAGTGGTTTGCAATGGAAATCCGTGTGGGCCAGGGCCAAAAATTATTGGAACTGACTATTGTCGTGTACATACTTGTAGTAGGCCTACTTTCTTGGACGCAGCGGGGATTTACAAATTGTGGTGGGGGGGGGGGGGGGGCGGAAGCCCCCTAGTGGATTTGGTGATTTTTAAAAAAGCACGGCTATCAGAGACGAATTTTTGGCTATGGGGGAGGGGGGTGGGTTGACTCCAAAAATCTTTACCCACCCCACTTTCACTGCGCCTATGAGTTCTTTCCAAGTACGTTGCATTTTTGAACTGATGTTATCATCTCTAGCTCTATCTTATAACTGTACGTGCAAGTTCTGCTTTAAAGTTATTTAAGCGTACTTGACTGCATCAAAGTACATGACCACCGAGCCACGATGGTTTTGTGGTAACACTCCCGCCTGGTATTCGGGAGACCTGGGTTCTATTCTCTAGTTTGGATGCCTTTACCATAGCTTCCATGATCCTTCCAGGCAAATACTGGGGCAGTTCCCTAAAGTCTGCCACGACCGCACTCACCCTCCCTCCCAAGTAAGGCATAAAGAGCAGTAAAGGCTCATAGCCCGAAACGGGGAAAAGTGAACAAATAATATATCTTATTTCAAAGTGGGACTTTTCCTTTAAAAGTGATGTAGGTTATAGCCATACTTGATAAAGAAATGTTCAGCTCAATCAGGAAAGTGTTAGATAAGAACCAGATTCAAGAACATTACGGTATTGCACGTGGTATTATAGTCCTAGCAAATGGGGAATTTTGCATCAGTTATGGTAATTACCTCCAATTTAAACTTGATTATGACAAACATACAGTAGCCCTTTGATATGTTAAAGTAAGAGCATAACGACCACTTGATGAATTTTACAAAGCTAACGCGATTTTTGACCATTTTACACATTGAAATCTTTTTCAAATTTCCTGTTTTGATTTTGCTTCCCCATGTTTTTCCAGAAGTCTACGTGTATTTAAAATTTTGCATATTTTTTTTTCTATTAACCCTCATGCGCTGGAGCATGACGATCAAGGATGTTGACCTTAAAGTTATTGTCTTAGAACGGGAAAATATGTAAATCAAAATATGCTTTATGCTTTGGCCTGTGTTTCCTATACTACATGTAGTGGTTTCCTCAATTTAGGTAAATCTTTGGATGAAATAAATAATAAAGCAGTAGTTTTCTCATTTTTTTTAGTGAATTTATGAAAATAGTTTGTTAATCTCACAGACGTATTGTCTACTTAATTTTGAAGGGTCTGCTGTGCTTAAAAAATGAACCAATTTGCAGAAACAATTTTCTCAACAAATGTCAGAATTAGTTGTAGTTTTTAAAAACCCTTGATATTATTTAAAATTGTTAATTATTTTAATTAAAATTAGTAATAAAGATGGAATTATAGATCCTTAGAATGATCCACTTAAGAGATTTTATTTGATCTCTATTAGAAAAACTGTAGAATGTATAAGTGCGTTTTTATTTGTTTGGCATGCATATTTTATTTGAAAAGAATTGCCAAGGCACAAAATTAACTTTGGAATGAATAACGTGTTCATACTTTGATCTTCTAGATGTTCTATATAAATCAATCCATTTAATAGAGAAATTTTCAACTCTATACAAACATTTTTAAAATTCCTATATAGTATTTTCAATTGGGATAGTAAGTATTCTTTGCAGACCAGGAAATATGTTAGCCAAAAAAAGTTAGGAGATACGTAACTGTATGTAGAATCTTCATTGTTTCTAGGATACCGCTTAAAATACTACGAAAAGTGGATGAGACTTGGAAAAGCTAAATCCTTGAAACCCTATTGTTTTCTTGTTTGTACGAAGAAATAAATATAAATTTTCTTCTTTCTATGCTAAACACATTTTTTTTTTGCTCAACATTAAAACAAACTATTTTATTAAAAAATCTCCTATTCATCTGCTTCATACATTGCCTTAAAGCGACCTTGTGGCAGCCATTTTAGACTAAAAACAAAGAAAATTCATTATAATGACAGAAAGTTTAGTCATTTTTTTTATCCTGCTGCTAGGCCTACATGTACTATATAGAAACAAAACTTAAAATCACGATCTCGTGCAAATACGCTTAGCATGCATGTTCAAGCTGCAATTGAGATGCTTGTGCTAACTGTCAGGCCCACCTATGATACATGTATTAAACTTCTGATTAGGCTTATAAGTTAATTGTAAATATGGAGTAAAAATATATCCCAGTATATTTGCGCTAAGCGACATAAAATAAACTTTAATTGGTAGATTTAATATGTTTTGGGTTGGGACTGCATGCAATCGTTTAAATTAGTAGGCCCTACAGTACATACAAACCCATAATCCAATTCTCATGAGAGATACCATTACGAGTTTTGCTTAGCTGCTTGTTTCAATTTTTTGCGTGTTGTGTATGCAAACTCGATTCTTTTTCATGCTTTTACTCGTGTATTCATAATAATTATTACTGTTTACTTCTGTAATTATAATTTTTTTAAAAACATGATCCGTCATGTCCGTTGAGATGCATTCTACCATATTTCTGTGCGTGTACCGTGTATGCATACGTGTTTATTGAAATAACGTCGCTCCACATTTTTAGTGCGTGTAATTATCATAATTAGCAAATACCAGGATGCATGTGATGCCACGTAAGCCAGCAACATATTTTTCTTGGCCAAAATGGTTGTTTCAATATCGGTATGCTATACATATGCATTTGTATCATGTTGCATAAGTTAAAAGAGGCCAAAAAATTCTTATCTAGCATTAAAATTTATTGCTTACTAGTAAAGGTCAATGCATGGCCAACTTTCCACCCTGACCAACTTTAGTGAAATATGCGAGAAGATAATGTATAAAATTGAATTGCTGATTTAAGTTAATCTCAAACATTACAAAGTATTTTGGCCCTTTCTTTAGCAATGGATATTTGGATTAAAAAGTCATCTTGAATATGGATTGAATGAATGCAGGACTTTAGCATACTTTGTTTAATAGATGATAATGAGTCGTAGCATGTGTACATTTTCATACTGTGTTCAGTGGCGGTGCTGGGTGTCCAAATATGGGGGAGGGGGAGGGGTGTAATAATTATAAGATATGGGTATAGGGGACTGAAAATTGTTGGCTAGTGTTAAGTAGTAGTACCGTAGGCCTAATCGGAAAATTATGGAGGTCCGTAACCTCCACCACCCTTTCCAAAGCCCGTTGGTAACATTGCCAGTGATTGTGTAACAGTTATATTATCCATAGTCGGAATAACATTGGAACAACCCTGGTAAATGGTCCTCACAAATTTTAAATAAATACCTAGTAATGTACCGGTAATTAAAAAACAAATTCAACTGGTCAAGCAGGGGTTGTGATTGAAAAACACTTCACGTGAATCACACTGGGGAGATTAACATTTTAGAGCACTGTTTACATAAAAGTGCCAAGCAACAAAAAATTCCTGTGAACTGTAAAAAATAACTGAAGTTATTCTGCGGTATCTTATAGGCCTACATGTAATGTAAATGGGCAGTAAATCCGTAGCTTTTAAAAACGAAAACTGCAGGTTTACTGCTGTAAAACAACAGTTTTTGTGAAGTGAAACTACATTTTTAACTACAAAAAACAACTGCAGATTTACACCAAGAAAACTGCCATTCTACAGCAGAAAAACTGCAGTTTGCCAATAGTTTTTTTAACGTTATGTAAACAACAGTATGTCCAAAGTTTTTATACTGATTTATTATAGAGATGTGATGTCATAATTTGACATCAGAAGAACCTGTACTTTTTTGCATTGAAGGTAGAATTTGTTTTGTTGGGAATGGCAACACATTCATGTTATTAATTTCAAGCATCTCTTCAGATCTCGAAGTTCCTCATATTTTAAAAAAGACATTAGGTCAGTACTGCATTAGGTCTATTATCAGTTTGCATTTTCCCACTTTTTTATACTTTAAAATCTAGTCAAATTGTCTAAGCTATAGAAATTTCTGGAAGTGTACAATGTTCATCCTTTAAGTCAATAAATATTATAGCTAGTTTCTGCAAAAATAAAACCTACTGTAAGTCTACCCATCTTCACTTTTATTTGAGTTATAAATGAATTTATTATTTTGTCGTTGTAGCCAATTCATCTTTTGGATACATTCACCTCAATTTCACAAAAGTTGACACGGAATGTGCGTTTGACTTTGTCCACGTGTTTGATGGGGATTCGTACAATAGCACACTTTTGGGCAGTTTCAGTGGCACAACTTTGCCACAGCCGCAAATTGCCAAATCTGGAAAGGTTAGTAATAAATACATTAAACTAGAATTGTTATTATTGTTGCAAGAAAATCTGGATGGTTTTTTTTTCCAATTTGCATGCTTTTAGGTGTCATAGATGCGCTTTTTTCTAATTTTGTTTGAAAATCCTTTATGATAAGGACCAAATATGTTGACATTTACAATAAAATCATTTCAGATGCTGGTCATGCTGTTCAGTGACGTTGACTATGCGCTTAAGGGATTTGAGGCAGAGTATAGCATTACCGAGTGTCCATTCAACTGCAGCCAACACGGTGAATGTAACAACGGATCATGTGCTTGTGAACACCTTTGGACAGGAGAGGCCTGCGAGATCTTGCTTTGTCCTGACGACTGTGGTTACAGCCAAAGCCGGGGTACATGCGAGCCTTTTCCAGGGCCACCTCGATGCAATTGTTTTCCCGGTTTTACGGGCTACAGTTGCAGCTTGGGGTCGAACGACACGTTGGGTAACGTTTGGCACGTGGTGGCGCCGGAGGGTACAGGGCTTCCAGCGCGCATGGGACACTCTGGCGCATACCTCCCGTTTTGGGACAGATTTTACATCCACGGTGGCTTCACCCTCAACGCCGTCCTCGGTGACTTCTACGTGTATGACATGGACGTCAACAAGTGGGAAGCGGTGGTTCCGAATGAAGGAGAGGAGCACTGGGATTTTTTCTTGTGCGACGATGTCCTCCAGTGGGGACCTTGTGCTCGCTATGGACATGCTGTGGCCGCCTATGGGGACGGCATTGCATTATATGGTGGCATTTTAGCTAATGGTAGTTTTTCTAGTGAATTGTGGTTTTATAGCGCCACTACCAATGTGTGGAGCATTCAGGCAGCTAAGAGCATTCTGCGGCCTCCACCCCTGGCGAGACACACGCTGACTGTGGTGGATGAATATCAGTTGTATTTATTCGGTGGTAATTTCGAGAATGGTACTTTTTCCTCACTCATGTTTCGCATCAACCTCAAAGAGGGCGAGCACGCGCAGTGGGAGCGCGTCCGGTCTTTGGGAGGTCTGGAGACGAATCGACGCCTGGCCGGCCACAGTGCCGTCTTCCATGCAGAAAGTCGTTCCATCGTAGTGTACGGGGGTCTGTTTGTTTCGATGGCCCGTGTGAGCAAACTGAGCGATCAAATCCACACGTTCAACGTGGATAAGCGGTACTGGAGCCAAGTTCATTTTAGCAAGGCTAGGAGCAGCCCGCACGTGCCCATCGAACGAGCCTTTCACAGTGCCAACATTATAGGGAATTACATGGTCGTCTTTGGTGGCTATAGTCATGACCACGCCCACGAGGAGAGGTGTTACGACAATAGGCTCTTCTTTTATCACCTTGGATGTCACACTTGGGTTAAGCTCGAAGCTTTTCACGAGGATTTCCCAGGTAAGAAATTTATTAGTTTGAATTTCTGGCTAAAATGGATTCTTATCATAAATTTCAAGAATAAATTACTGCCAAATAATTCCGATTCAGAATCGCCAACTTTCTGGCATCTACAAATTCTAATAAACTTAAGTTAGTTATAAATTTGAATTATTGTTACCTTGGTTTTTAAAGACTTACCATTTAATAAAGAGGGAAAGAAAAACAGGGGAATGTTGGGATCTGAACCACGAACCTCCAGCTGATCCTTCCCCTCACGCAATTAGTTGATGGAATGCCTTCCAAAAGATAGTGCACAATTATTGGATAGGGATTGAAGTTAAAGATGATGTTTAATCTTCGCTGATGAGGGAGCATTTCTCCTGATAGTGAGAATTCCCTCCGCCATATGACAACACATTTATGCTGAGAGTAGACCTACTGTATAGGTCTACGGATTTGAATGGTCTTAAATGCTGTAAGATGGCAGCATAGTCTAAATACAGTAATCTGGAATTTGTTTTACTTTTAGACCTGCATTGTGCGTGTTTTATAAATTTACTATTTCTAAATTTATTTAGAACTTTTTAATTTTATTTAAATGTTTAAAGATTATTTTTCCTATAGGGCCTAGTATTAAATGCCAAATTAGGAATCTGATAATTTTAATTTGTTTTTGGGCGAGAGGGAAGAGAAATTTATATGGCTGTGGCAGACTTTTTAAAGATAGGCTCACTCTCTGCATCAGCTTGGAGCAAAACTATATTTAAGACAGCTTACATTTGGAATAGTAGTCTAATTACTCGATGGGAATGCTGAATATTTAAAACTAAATACTAGTTTATATTATTTGAAAATTGAAAAATACCTGTTTATAATCTTGTCTACTTGTAGGTCCATACGTACAAGTATTACCAGTTTATCAAATGTTGACTTATTATAAGCCCTACAAATTAAGACAGTACATGGCTCTACCATGATGCCATAGCTGACATTTAATATTGGCCTTGTTATTGGTACTCACGTACAGAACTAACAATTCAATTATGGTCTATATTTTTAAACCTTAAACTTACAACATATTTTTTTGCACTTAGGAACTGCATTTCCAGTACCTCAAGGTTTATATTCTCATGTGACTGGTGTACGAGGTGGCAACACTTTGCTCATTGCTGGAGGTTTCAGTGGTTCTGTGCGGAGCCACTTTTTATCTTACACTGTTCCTTTTACAATTGCTCCTCCGAGCAGCTTCCCAAGATCTAGTCAATCTTTATGTTCCAAGTAAGATTACATTTTTCGATAATTTTACCTTAAAATAGTTTGCTCAATTTGTTTGTTTGTTTCCATAATTATTCTTACAATTTTCAGTCACAAATTTAGAGAAAGTTGTCGGGCAAATCCCGACTGTGGCTGGTGCCATGTACCAGACGGAAATAGCACCTGCTTTAATAGGTGGAATGCTAAGGTGCCCATTCTTTAATATTTGAGTTCAATATATTCTACATACCAGCATTTATCAAAGCATTTATATAATGGTAGTCCATTTTTTCTCTCTAGAATTGCGACCAATTTCTAGAGCGATCCGCATGCCCTGGCATTTGTCCACATTTAAGGGATTGTCAGTCATGTTTAGCGCATAGCGAATGGCTTCAGCATATTTCAGGAACTTCTTCGTCTATGGCAAATTCAAGGTCCTGTTTATGGAGAGTACAACATAGAATTTGCCACAGCCACGATGGTAATAACTCAACTTTTGCTCAAGTACAATTTCTTTAAACCAAAATGGAGGAGTTTTATTTTTATAGTTTTTTTTTAGTACACATGAAAATGAATTTCACATAATTTACTGTAGGCCTATATTTACATTTTCATTTAATCAAGATACCAGAGGCATCAATTCCACTTCTACTGTAGTAGGATGGTGGGGACGCAATTTTACAGAGGTGACTACCATCGAAGAGTGTCGGACCAAAGATTTTCCACCAGGGATAACACTGCTCAAGTATTATCATCCTCCAAACTGGAATACACCAGATGAAGTGAATATTTCTTAGGCCATAGATATGTTTAGTGGCTCTTTAATTCTTTCGTTGCTCATTTGCATTTTTCTATTTCTTTCTGATTAAAAGGTCAATATCGTAAATAGTACGAGCCAATCTCTTACCCTTTATCCCCAATACACATCTACACGAGAACAGGGAGGTAGCTTCATCACCCGATTCTATGGCTTTTTGCATCCAGTTTGTAATATACAATCGAAAAACATTTCTCACCTGAAAATGTGCCTGAAGCTAACCAAAGCCAGGGGAATTTTACGCATCAGTACCAATGACTCTCCACAAAATCTGGTTAGTTTTAAATTATTTTTTATTTATTTATTTTTTAATAGGCTACTTTCTGTAAATACAGAATTTTTACCATTTCAATGTGATAATGTGATAATATCTAATTTAGCATTAATTTATTGAGGCATCCTAAGATGGAAAAGCAAAAAAATATAATTGAATATAATCAAAGTCTTTAAATGAAGACCATAATTCTTATAATCAATTTTGTTTTTCTACTATGACAGGAGGTAGTAGCTAATTTTAGCACCATGTATACGAGTGGCCCACCATCGAGCTGCGAAGCCAAGCGATCCAAAAATAGGCCGCTCTTTCCCAATGCTTCGATAAGCAACCGCTATTTGATGGACTTTAAGGTGCATGATATTGAATTTGGAAATCTGTCGGCTGTTGATTTAACATGGAACGGATGTCCAGATTATGCCAAGGTCTGTAATTTATTTATTGATATTTGATACAGTGCCGGTTTTTTGCCGTCATGAATAAATGCAACACCTGAGTGAGCACATCGAAGTAATATGCTAAGATGTTATACGGACAATATAGAAATATTATTGTGCATTGAAAGATCATATTAATTTAATTGATTGTTTTTGTCTTAAGCTTTATATGCACGCTGTATGTTGGCATGGGTATGATAGAACTTAGTGTACCATTGTACCGTAATTATTGTTATGGATGTCTGCTCATTTTTCAGTTATTGTAAGTTATGAGAACTAATTTTATTAGCCCTAATTATAAGTTTTAAAAGTAAATGGGTTTGGCAATATTTATACAATTATTTTGTGTAAAGGAAACTATTTATTTTCCTCTTTTCTACGGACTGTTATTAAAATTGTTAAGGGATAAATGCATTTCCTGACAGTTTACTTATTCCAAACAAACAAAAAAGTGGTGGAAAATCTAAATACCATGGTGCCAAAGTTCGACATTTCTTTATACATAGGCCTAGCTGAAAAAAATCGTGCAAAGGTCCAAATTTGCAATAAATAATAATAACCGTACATCTCCTAAGCAGATGATAATGAATTTACAATTTTTAATCAGATTGAAAGTGGATATTCTGCCTCAAAAACCAATGTGCCTGCCGTACCTAGAATTACCAATTGAAATAAATGTAAGGTATTGACATCAATCCCGTTTCCCCCCCTTCCCCCCTTCCTCCCCCCGTCCTGTGTTTGAAAGTGGAAATCATATAAAGATTGGTGATATGTGACATTTATACGAGCCCCTGTAAACTCCAAATGCGTACAAAATAAGCAGGTTACCAACTGAGGGGTTTTAACTTTTGTTTATACTAACGTTGCTTAAATATTAAACATTTAATCAATTTGGAGTCAATTAAACTAAGCAGTTTAAGTAACTAAGTGTTATTTTTTTTTTAATATTTCAGCATCTTACGATTGAATTTCTTGAGCCCTACAGTAATGGAAGCTGTCTGTCTTACACCAACTGCCTTCAGTGTCTTTCCGATTCAGTCTGTGGATGGTGTGAAACATCCTCATCATGCATTCACCGCCTCCCGACTACTGATGCCGCAGCTAATAGCATCTGCGTCGATGGTAGTCACACTCGCTACTTGGTCACTAATTCCGAGGATTGCATATCTTGCTCGAGCAACGTTTACTGCCAAGATTGTGCCAAGGTTAATATTTGGACACGTGAAGCTAAAATAGTCATTCATATCAAATTGAGCATTTCTAAATATACTTTTAAACATTTATAATAGAATCCACAGTGCGAATGGCTGATCCCCGAGACATATTGTGTTAGAAGGGGGCGCTTCAATGGAACTGTCCGAAACGTTTCTCTGTGTCCAACTCCATGCCACGAGTATGTGTTGTTAATGCTAATTTTCATTAGGTTTAACCTGAGGGCTTAGTTAAGAAATTTTAAGATGGTAAACTCTGTGGTGTATTAATAGTAGGCCTACTAAACTAAACATTTTTTTTTCAGACTTATTGATTGCAAAACGTGTTTGAGTAGTGATAATCATTGCGCTTGGTGTGAAGGCGAACAAAAATGTTTTGCATTCAACACTTATTCGCCGTCATATCATCATGGCATTTGTAATCGATGGATCGAGCAGGAGCCATTCTCAGAGTCCCTCGACGAACTCTGCCACACGTGCGATCATCATCGAACTTGCAAGGATTGTCTGAAGACCTTTGGTTGTGGTTGGTGTTTCAGTGATCACAATCCGCTCCTAGGCGTGTGTGCCAGTGGTGACTTTCATGGACCATCTTTAGGTATTTATTAACCATTAATTATTATTATTTAAATTATAAAATAAATCACTTCCTAAATATACCTGGTTTTATCCTTCTAGGTGCTTGTCGATCTTTTGTGTCTACTGCTTTTAACCTTTCTGAAGCAGAACCCACTGATTGGACCTACGGAGTTTGTCCCGACGTCGAAGAATGTACAATGGGTCTGCATAATTGTCATGCCGATGCCACGTGCACCAATACATTTGATTCGTATATCTGTACGTGCAATCGAGGATTTCGTGGTGATGGAAATGAAACTTGTTCGCAAACGTAAGTGTCTATGCAGTTTCATTTTTGAAACTATTTTCCAAATGTCTAATATATACTTACTAGGCGTAGAAATCCAGGGCAGGATTAACATAATTAATTTGGAATTTTTTATAGATGTTATGAGAATTGTGTTCATGGGCATTGTTCAGAAGCGCACAACTACTCTTGCCTTTGTGACCTGGGTTGGACTGGTGCCGATTGCAGCATAAACTGTCAATGTAACAATCACAGTATGTGCATGTCAGGTGTTGGATTGTGCGATGAGTGTCACAATTGGACTCAAGGAAAATTCTGTGAAAATTGCAAGTAAGTGTCTTTATTATTATTATTATTATTATTATTATTTATTTATTTATTTATTTTAGTTATTGTAAAATTATTTTTTCTTTAAGACCTGGAAGCTTTGGTAATGCCACCTCGAAATTAGGCTGTCGGAAGTGTGATTGTAATGGGCATGGAGATCCTTCGAAAGGCTTTTGTGACGTGGTAACGGGCGTGTGCTACTGTCGTGATAGCACTGAAGGAGACAACTGTGAAACATGCCAAGATGGCTATTTCGGAAATCCGAGGTCATTTTGTATTTTATTCTTTAATCAGTTTGTCAAAGGATTTTTCAGCAAATTACTTAAGTATTTTTCTTCAAATTTCTTGCACGTACAATTTTTTAGAAATGGTAGCCAGTGCTACAGGAAATGTGACGCCAGAGTTCTAATGACAGATGTAAAATCCGGCGGATTGGGAGCTCAACCTGGTGGCATTCTCGGTGAAACATGCTTATGGATATTGACAGTGCATTCAAAGTTAGAAACCAGTAATTTGCAAAATGAATTGTAAGTTATGTTTTAATACACAACGGAGCTCAGTTTACATGTAAATCTGGCATTCATTTGTTTAATTTTTTTGTAGCTCTTCAGCTAGTATTGTGCTTACAATTGAACCAAATCTTAAAGTTCGTTGTGCTGACAATTATGTTTATATTTATGATGGCTTACCATACTTCATTGCATCTAATGTACGAGCAAACCCAGAAATTGGTGCACTTGGTGCTTTTTGCAGCATGAGCATGAAGCAAGCTTTCTTGGTAGAAGCACGATCTGGTAAGAATATCATTTGTACATGTAGTTTACTTTGTCATAGTTATCATACTTTATTTCAATTTAAATTATAATAAATGACTTTTACTTTTGTTTGATGTGCTGCAGGCATTATGACTGTATTCTATCAGCGGGACGATCCTAATCAAGGTTTCAATGCTACGTACGAAATACGACAATGTCCCGACCATTGTAAGGCAAACAGAACGTGTATTAATGGAGAATGCAAATGTGAACAGGGATTCTCTGGAAGAGATTGTGATTTAGAGTTATGTCCCAATAACTGTTCGTTTTCTTCACAAAGAAGTGGACAGTGTAATTTGGTATGTGTTATTCTAGTCAATTTTTCTATTTCATCAGTTTTAAATTTCTCCATTTTGTAAATCATAAACAGTAAAATACTTTTGATGAAATTTGCATGGAAATCTAGGAACAAACTGTACTAAAAATTTTAACAAACGCATGGATCATTAATATGCATTTCCTTATTGATTTGCTTTTCTTTACATCTTGTAGCATTTAGGGCGTTGTGAATGTGATAAGAAGCACAGCGGACCGGATTGCTCCCACATTATTTCACCAAAAGAAATTCTGCTGACATCTCTAGTCGAAAATTCACGTTTCTCTACTCGTTCCATTGATGTTTTGAGCACGTTACCTCGAATGGGTCATACGATGATAGCCGATCATCGTGAGACGCTATGGGTGTTTGGTGGGTGGTCGATCACCCGAGGCGTATTGGGGGACGTTTTGGAATTTGACACTCGAAGCGGTACGTGGCTGGAAACCACTGTAAAAATCCAGCCCCTTGGAACAAATTCTCAGCCAGTGGGTCGCTATTTCCACGCAGCTACTTATGTGACTGCCCGGCGCATGATGTACGTATATGGTGGTTTTACGAACACTGGCGAACATAAGGTTCTGGGAGATTTTTGGTCATTCAATATCATTAGCAGGACTTGGTCGCTTGCTGCTACCACTAGCCAGACCCCACCACCGTTGGCTGGTCACACTCTGACCAACCGTGCTGATAGTAGCCTCATCCTTATTGGCGGTTTCGATATGCAGTATGGATTTTCGGAAAAAGTATACGAATACAATTTGGCAGGTGGCCAGTGGAGTGCATTAAACGTGACTGGAGGATTTCCTGTGGGCATTTATGGCCACACCACCGTCTATCATGCTCCATCGGAAAGCTTTTATGTCTACGGAGGAGTCCTGTATAAAGTAAACAAGACCATGGTGTCCAAGGAGCTGTACGCTTTTCATTATCCTAGCAGGAAATGGACCATCTTGCCCCTGCACGATGAAATCAACCTACGAATGCGTAACAAAGATCTACCCTCGTCTCGTTATTTGCACACTGCCGTCGTCTCTTCTGAATACATGCTAGTCATGGGCGGGCAATCTGAGAATGGAAATCTTGTGCCCTTTGTCCATGCGTACGTATTTGACTGCAATATGTGGGTGGACATTCTCGCAGATGGTAAGTGGGGTAATATTTTTTTTAAGTATTTGAGAACATCCTTAATTTATATAAGTGGATTAATTGCATCCAAGAACCCCAAATCATCATTGATTTTATGAGAATTTGGCCATTTTATGTTGTTTTTTTCATACTTAACGAGGAATGTGTGTAATTTATTTGTTATAAGTATAAGTGCAATTTGAATTGAAAAGTCCTAGAAGGTTGTATGTAATATTGCACCAAAGGGCGGAAGCCAGGCTCAGTCAAGTACTCTGCTAATGCTTGGCACTTGATCAGTACCCGGTACTGTATAGACCTATTCTTTCTTGAAAAATTAAGTTTAAAAGAGTACTTCGGGGCTATACTTTAATGATGTCACTAAAAAATCGGGATTTTTTCGACCACCCACCCACCCTTGTCATTATGCTGTCACTTTTAGATAGACCCACCCACCCCCCCTTGTCATGTCATTTATACAAAATTGTTTAACAAATACAACTTTACAACTGATTGAAAAATTTAGAGATGTTATTTTAAATGAAACTCCTATGCATCTGACCAAACATGTTTGCAAAATATGTTGGTCCACTTCAAAATTGAAGTGACATCATTATGCTC
>JAQIXP010001606.1:0-17714 GCA_034700285.1 Proteroiulus fuscus | reverse complement strand
GAAAACTTTGCTGCAATTATTATTGGCACAGAAATTAATATCTAGTAATTGTGTACTGTTTAAAAATAACTTGTTTGAAAGTGAGACTGTCCCTTTAATTTATCTTTCTGATAAAAATAACTATCTATAGTGAGACTTTCCTTTTAAAACTAACTTGATTAAAATAATCAAAGTACATATTGTTTTCCTAGGCTGCCAGAAACGTGGGGGGAAACGGAAGTGAGAAGCATGGGATGTTTAATAAACACTCTGTTTCCGGATAACTTAAGACAAATTAAAGATGTAAACCTTATATTTTCATTAATAAAATGCCAAAATATTTAAAAAATAGTTTTTACCTTAAAAAACTGCTGCAGGCAAATAGTTCACAAATTATAAACGTATTTCCATGCTAAGAAATTGGGGCTTTACTCCTGGAGCACCAGAACTGAGGTTATAGGAAGGTCACAGTTCAGTAGGTCACAGTGGCCCTCCATATGACATAACCATGATCCAAAAAGCTTCACTATTTTTCTATTTAGTAATTATATAATTAATGGACTTCTGGCAGCAATTTCAGAAGGCAAAAAACTCTTGCAATTTATTAAATTTGGGCTTTTTTATTAAACTCTAAACTGAGTTGAGCCCTTGCAGTTATATATTAATGTAAAATACAATTTTTTTTAAAATAGGAAGTTTTACTCAGTGTATCTGATGAGCTAAAACTATGTTGGAATGATGATAATTTTCAAAAAGACAATGAAAATTATGGAGTCTATAAAACCCTCTGCCAGAAGGAATTGCTAAGTGGTCACATAATAATCGACGATGCTAAAAAACAGGTTAGTAATTACAAATGCATCTGATCATATAAAATCCATATATTCTTTGGAGAAAAACTCCAAATTTTACGAAATAAAAATATCCGCATAATAGAGTAACAATTCAGTATTATTTGGAAAAACTTAATTTGGAAAAACTTAGATATTATTCCCCTATAGATCTCAATCTCAAATTAGCTATTTTCTAATTTCAGCTGAAATTGCGCTTCAAAGATGCAGCTTTAGGAACATCTACAAGTTCTCCAAGAATCAGACGTGGTAAATTCTCTTGAAATTTATGCAAATTTAAGACTAAAAAAAGACTACAAAAATGTAATTTCAGCTAGCAATATTCAATTAACGTGTGAGGCCATACGAAGGACTGGGCTAGTTATAATGGACGTACTTTCAAAGGAAGAACTGGAAAGTCTTTCAAATGAAGAACTCAAAGAATGTTTGGAAATAATTGGAAAATTCCCCATGACACAAGATAATGCAGTCATTTTGTGGAAAAAAATAAAAATGGTGCTTAAAAATTTCCAATCATTTTTCAATGAGTTAAAACTGCATTCTTCTAACAAAAATTGCGTTCCAATATGGCGCTCAATGCACGTGCCAATCACATTTGGCTTGCAAGAATATGCACGTGCATTTAGCCCTAATTTGGAACAATTTTTGTGAGGAGAATGCAGCTTGTAAAACAACGCATTCGAATATTGTCTATATTTAATTTTTAGGCTTATGAGAAATCCGCTGAAAACTTTGATGCTGACACTTATTATAGGATAGGATATATCGTGCAAGGAATTAATCTTACAGAAATCAGCAACCTTAGATTGGATAATCTAAGGATAATATCCGCGTTTGGGGCCAACCGAAATTTCACAATCGATCAGGTAATACGTCGCTTCTATTTTTTGACATCAGAAATAAAAAATGGCAACCGAAAGTTAAAATACTGTCAATATTTCGTTTTAGTTACACGGTTTAGCAGTTCAAGTAAAGACTGACTACCAGTCAGATGCAAGCCGCTTCACTAAGGATGAATTTTCGATTCTTGGCTATATTATATGCGGATTCGATTCATCTGATATTCAGAAAATATCACCACAGCTCCTAACGTGAATGCAATTTTCGTAGCTCTTTGATTTAAAGCCGCCCTGACAAGATAACTTTACTCAAATTCACTCTCAAACAGCATCCACAATGTAATTTAAGAACAACAAGGCTTTAGCCTAAAATTTAAAGCAAAATTTAGGACTTACCAAATCAATCTAAGTATAGTCCTCAATGAAAGATCTGTCGTAATTTATTCTTAAAGCTGACACCAGGGGACAGGGGTACCATGACCCTGCCACCTATATTGGACAAGCTATACACCCCAATAGGTCTATGATAATGTTTTCTGCATTCCACTGACTTACATATATAATACCTAAATAATGTCTAATGACCGCTATTGACAGCAATTTCAGAAATTAGTAACTTTTGTTAGTATTTTATTAAAGCTGCATATTTTGTTGAGATCATCTTTAATGACATTTTACCTAAATTTTAGTATTTTCTTTTCTACACTACCGTGTCAACTTTTATTGAATCTCTATTTCAATTATTTATTATTAGTATTATTATTGGACTTTTTATACAGTGAGATCAGCTTTAGACTGAGTGACCAGTTTTCAAAATGCCGGCCAGAAACTAGAAGGGAACTGGCTGTAAAAGCTGTTGCAGGATTTGGCAATCCTTCAACTTGGACCCCTGCAGTGGTGACTTCTGTTGGATCACTCATAGGTAACAATGTTAACCAATGCATTTTTCTCAAGTTTACGTATAATATGGCACTTAACCGACTTGGCAAATTATCTTCAAAACCTTCTGGATTGTTCTAGACCCTCTACTTTAAAGACTTGAAGAAAGTTAACGAAAGTTGTTACTGTATAAATAGAAAATTATTTTCCAGGGGGATTAAAATCAAGCGAGATTGTTTTAATTAATGGCAGCAGTTTCGAGGGATTACAGCCCAGCCATGTCAAAAGTATTCCCTTGGAATCAATTAAAGTAAATCCATTTGTGCATATTTTTGTAATAAACAATTAAAACTATTTTAATTATTTCCCAAAATTTAAATATATTTAGGTGCTAAAACCCCAACAACTCGGAAACTTCAGTATTGAAGCAGTAAGCTTCTTGACTCAAGAACAACTGAGCCAGCTTAGTCCGGAGCAAATGGAAGCTATTAATGATTTGAAAAGTTTAAACAACAGGGCCTCAACAGGTTGGAAGACATTTTTTAAATTTTATTTTCTAAATAAATTAAAATTTATTTTGCAATTTGTGTTTTTTTTTTCTTGCAGTGGAAAATACCATGTGGATTTTATCAATCGTAACATCATTAACTTTGTTATTTTAATTATAGAATTTACATTTTAGTTAAAATTCTGCAAACCGTGTTTAGTTAAAAAAAAGTTAAATTCTGCATTGCAATGCACATAAATCTTTCATTTAAAATTCCACACGAAATTTTTTTTTGAATACCTAATAATTTTGGCATCAATAGAGAGGTTGCGAAATTTCGTTAAATTATTTACGAAATAATTCAAAAAGAAATTGGGAAAACAGTCATGTATTCATTTTTGTGTACATATATTTCATATTTGTGGCTGCGAAAATAGAAAATTTTTGTTAATTTTTATTTACATCCTGTAAAAGAATGGTAATAGAGAGCATGCAGCGTGACCAAATACGAATACTGCCTATTTGTCCCTATCTTCTGTGGGTTTCCTGCTGGTAAATCCTTATATCTGACAGCATTGGAATTTCGATTTATTTATTTCAAGTCCCATTTGAAAATACGAAAAGATAAACTAATTAATTTTTTGAAATACAAGCTGTTTTTTCGTGAATATGCAATAATGTGACAGGATATGACATCATTGAGGAAGATTTCGTGAATTACTTTACAATTCACGAAAATTCGAAACCTCTCTACTTGATTCCCCGACTTTTCTTGATTTCTATGGTTATAACCTTATAAATGTCAATTTCCATTTTAGTTTTTTATCTAAGAAATAATTAAAAATAACATTTATATGTATGCAACATTGTAATAATATAATTTATGAACAGAATAAATTTTTCTGACTAGTTAACCTAATATTTTGCTCATTTAACATACATCAGATAAAATAATGATTTCTACAAAAATTGCCTTTCAGAGCTTAAATAATAATAAATTTATATTGAAATATCAATTGTATAAACTGACTATACTCTACATACCAAATGTCTGTCAATGCAGGAGTGATTTGTGGTTAATTTGTCATTTGTAACAATAACCATACTTGGCTAGAAAAAAAAATGAAATTTTCTACGGTGGCTCACAGTTTGAATACTCACGACTAACCAAACTATATATAGAATTCTATCGAGGCTTAATATGCTTTCCATGCCCTCCCAACTATGAGCCACCATAGGAACTGTGGTTTTTCCATGTTTTATTCAATGAGCCAAGCATGGCTAATGTCAGACAAATTGGTGTATTTTGTCATGGCTGTCCTCCATGAATTAATGAATACAAAAATATCAATGAAATTAGTCACTTAAAACTATAAAATAGCACAAAAATTTGTAAACAGAACACTATTTTGAAATTAAAACTTTTAAGAGAAACGTTCATTCCGAAGATGAATTTGTCCATAGTTGCTGTACTAGCATTTAGTCTGCTGTGTTATTTGAAGGTCTGTATGCTTATTATTTACTTATTTTTATATGCTATCTATGCCCCAGTGTCCATGCAAAGTCCCTATTATTAATTAAAGGGAAAGTCCCATTTTGTAGCAAGTAATATTTAAATTGTACTCACTTACTAGCTATTAATGGCTGTTACAATAATGAGTGCAACAAAGTTTCCATATTGAAGTAATCACGATATTTGCTAAATGCACGTTAGGCGCCATTTTTCCCCTAGATTTCAGCAGACACGAACAGTTGGTGGTGCCCTCTAGGACATGCGTGTCTACGTGCTTCGGACCATGCAATGCTTTTTATCCAGTAGAGGGTGCTACATGCTTTGGTAAAATGGTGCCTATTTCGGCTAGCTTAATTGCATTTTCAACCAAATCCATGTATTCAGGACATTTTATTTATTGATTGGTGGGCTTAAATTAAATTGCAATTTTCACACCTTTCCTACATTTAGGCCCGTCTTCCTACAACCACCTTCTTTTAAGTGGGACTTTCCCTTTAAATCTAAATTAATTAAAATTTCACAATTAAAAAAAATAAATTAAAATTGATTATATTGCATTACATAGCATTTGTGCAGGTTAATCGATGGCTATAATATAATGCTTTCAAAATTAGAACGAAATCGTGGATTAAAATCGGCCAATCAGAACGCTTGTTTCATTAGTTATTTCGTAAGCTGAATAAATAATTGATTGGTCCCTTTCCAATGTATTGTAATTTTGAACCAGTAATAATATCATTATCATCCAAATACTTATTATAAGAATTTAGACTTTTATTTTTATTCTGGAAATATTTCTGGACTACACAACAGAACAAATTAGATAAATCATGCATGAAACTTGACTTACAGATTGCTCAGTGCAACGATAATACAGAGGAGAGGGTAGTCAGACTGCCAGAAGAGCTCAAGGAGGACTGGTCAGTTAAAGACGCAAGAATCAGGTCCAATGGACCACAACTAGATCTACTGAAACCAAACCCAAATGTCCAGCAAAAAAAGCCAACGACAAAAGGTGTTGTGGGCAAACGACAAATAATCTTCGGAGGATACGGTAGGCCTATGGGCTGGCCCTTCATGCAAAAATGGGGAACAACAGGTCGACCCAAAACAAGCACCAGTAGTAACATCTTTGGCAAACGACAAATGTTTTCAGATGAAATAAATGAAAGGTCAAATGAAAAATCTGAGCCAAGGGGCATTTCATCCTTCACTTATGGTCTGACAGATATGACCGGTAATTTTTTTAACTCGTTAACACATTCAAGTTCATTGGCAGAAATATTGAAAATGTTCTGGAAATTTATCTTTGACATTATTTCAGATTTGAAGAAATATTTAAAACAAGTTATTCGGAAAAATATTAAAATGTAAAACAGTTGAGCGCCATTTTTCTGTATGCTTATCATATTATAGTTAGTGGAAAATGGCTAAGAATTCCTTCATGTTTATGCTTGAATTTAAGAGTAATTAAACATTTATTGACTATTAAACTAGTATTGATTTCACTAGAACTTTACTACAGTGTGTATTCTATGAATAAATGCAGCGCCATCTGAAGACAACCATAAACGTTAGGATAAATTCATCAATTTGACTAAACCAAGTGGTTTTTACGACTACTGATGGATTGAAACTTAACTTATGACTTTTTGGATATTTTATTTACTAACCATGCCTCAAACTTATCAAACTTAAGACATCAATTAGGCCCCTATACTAAAAACTTGGCATCAAAATAACTTTATAAAAATATTTCTTTTCATAACACCAATACACCAGTCTAGGATGTGACGTCACTTTTGTCCCAACCACCTGAAGACCATATAAAAACTCCAGTACGTATGGATTTTGGCACAGGCATGCAATAATGGATCCGGATGGCCAATTATAATTATGTGTATTTGTATGCATACCAATAACTAACACAAATATCATATGTGCATGTCAAGTATTGCATAACATTATTACTAATACATATAAATTATCTATTAATATTTATTACAATTATTGTGCAGATATTCATATACCTCCATTTATTTATAAGTGTGCAACATCCAATATTTAATAAGGTTGTTATTTCTCAAATAAAGGTGTTGCCATACTCGATTATTTTCCAAATAGCTTTCATTACACATCTGTTTAAATACAAAAAGTCCCAGAACAGGAATACCCAAGTTGATATATTATATATATTATGTTAAGCAATTTTATTCATATAATACACTCATTGTGCTATTTATGGAAAATTTGCCGTTTTAATTAATTTGCTATATTCTGAATTTTACTTTGCTTTTCAGAATTAAAAAGATTGAGTAACTCAATGAAACAATTTTAAGTTTTGTTAGCAATTTTAATATACATAAATTAGTTATGAATAACAGTAATACAGAGACTGCATAAAACTATGGAATTAATTAACACATTTCATAAAATTAATCTGCAAAAATAATAACTTGGACAATTAGTCAAATTTAAAACATTTTTATCATATATGATTAACTATTGCAATAGTTTCCTCTTTTAGATATGAAACTGTACACATGACAGCTAAAACAAAACATTCATCTAGGTTAGGAAGGACTTTATGTGTTGCAAGGACACTGTACCCTACAAAAATCGTCAGTCACAGTAATACCTGTCAGGGTTGTACCTGTAGGGGATTCAGTCACTTCAGAACTTGTTGGGGATCCAGTCTCTGCACAACATTCAGGGGTTTCTCCTATTTCCCCACAACATGATGGGGTTCCAGAAATTGTTAGGGATTCAGTCTGTTCAGAACTAGTTGGGGTTCTATCAGTCGAATCAGAAGCAGTTGGGGTTCTATCAGTCGAATCAGAAGCAGTTGGGGTTCTATCAGTCGAATCAGAAGCAGTTGGGGTTTCATCAGTCGACTCAGAAGCAGTTGGGGTTCTATCAGTCAAATCAGAAGCAGTTGGGGTTCTATCAGTCGAATCAGAAGCAGTTGGGGTTTCATCAGTCGAATCAGAAGCAGTTGGGGTTCTATCAGTCAAATCAGAACTAGTTGGGGTTCTATCAGTCAAATCAGAAGCAGTTGGGGTTCTATCAGTCGAATCAGAAGCAGTTGGGGTTTCATCAGTCGAATCAGAAGCAGTTGGGGTTCTATCAGTCAAATCAGAACTAGTTGGGGTTCTATCAGTCAAATCAGAAGCAGTTGGGGTTCTATCAGTCGAATCAGAAGCAGTTGGGGTTCTATCAGTCGAATCAGAAGCAGTTGGGGTTCTATCAGTCAAATCAGAACTAGTTGGGGTTCTATCAGTCGAATCAGAAGCAGTTGGGGTTCTATCAGTCGAATCAGAAGCAGTTGGGGATTCAGTTATTCCAGAAATTGTTGGTGAGTTAGTTATTACAGAATTAGTCGGGGATCCAGTTGTGATGGTTGGCCCAGTAAATGTTGTGCCAGTTTCAAGAGAGCTGTTTAATTTCCCAAGAATTGTAGGGAGTGATAAACCACTCTTTTGTGTCAAACCAATTAAAATATTAGATATATTTAAATCTCTAATTGCATTACTGCCTGGCAAGGAAAATAGCAAGTCAATGTTGGGAATTCCAAGATCAACGAGCAAATCCCCACTATCTATATCAAGGGTCCCACTGAAAAGTGCTTCAAGGTCTTCAATAAGTTTTTGATAGTTTGGTGTTTTACTGTCAAAGTTAGTTAAAAAGCCAAGATCCAACCCACTTTTCTTCGCAAATAATTGAATGATGTTTGATAGATTCAGATTAGCATTTAAATCACTACCAGGGAATTTAATTAGATCAGCTAAATTAGTAAATCCACTATCCTTAAACAGAGTCTCAAGGTTTACATCAATCGTACCAGTCAATATACCCTTAATATCCTTCCAGAAATTATCCAACTCGGGTATTTTACTTTTCAATTTTGATATTATGTCTGGAAAATTAAATTTGTTACCAGAAACAAGTTGAAAAATGCTTGCCAAATTGAACGGACTGGATCCACTATCAGGAAGTTTAAAAAGTTTAAGCAAGTTTGGTATTCCACTGACTTTTAGAACATCATCGATGGTTACAGTTACTTCTCCAGAAAATATATTTTCGATCAGATCCACTACTTTATCCACATCTGGAGTACTGCTATTCAAACTTGCAATAATGGAGGGAAGATCTAAGTCTCCGAACTTTCCACCTGATAAAAGTTCTAAGATATTGGTAATATTTCCAAACTTCCCAATGCTGTCCAGTTTGTCAAGTATAGATGTAGCTGACAAGCCACTTCCCTCAGTCAAAATGGTAAAGATTTGGGGTAAATTTAAATCTTTAATTGCTTTACTGCCAGGTAATTTCAAAAGATCCCCAGCATTAGGAATGCCAAGATCTACGAGCAAATCTCCACTATCAATGTCAAGACTTCCTTTTAAGATAGCTCCAATATCTGACAAGAACTTTGGTAAATTGGCCTCACCACTATTTAAGTTGGTCAAAACTGACAGATCTAAGCCACTGCCCTTAAGAATTGCTAGTGCAATTTTTGAAAAATTGAAATTACTATCGAAATTGCTTCCTGGTAAATCGATGAGATCTTTTAAATTGGGAATGCCACTATCCTCGAAAATGTCCTCAACAGTAACACTGAGGTCTCCTGACAGTAAATCTTTAAGGTCAGTCCACAATTTAGGTAAATTTGGATTTACACTGTTGATTTTGCTTATAATGTCTGGAAAGTTAAAACCTGAACCACCTTTAATTATCTCTAATAGACTTGATGCATTTAGCAACTTAGAATAGCTGGGAATGAGAACCTCAATTCCTGGGAAACTAGGAAATCCACTCTGTTTAAAAAGTGTTTCTAGTGAAATTTCTGCTTTACCCGAAAATATATCTTCAATACCATCTATAAATTTGGAAATATCGAAACTAGAACTGTTGACTTTACCGATAATTCCAGGTAGGTCAAATCCACCACCGCCAGATATTAATTTCAAAATCTCTGACACATTGAAATCCACATTTTTTATACTATTAAGTTTGCCAATAATGGTAGGTAAATCCAGCCCACTGCCGCTGGTTAAAATTTCAAAAACTTTTTTAATGTTGCTGCCAAAATCTCGAATGGCTTTACTACCGGGTAATTTCAAAAGATCCCCAGCATTAGGAATGCCAAGATCTACGAGCAGATCTCCACTATCGATATCAACACTGCCAGTCAAAATGGCTTCAAGATCTCCCAAAAATTTAGGCCAATCGGGGTTTTCACTATCTATGTTTTTCAAAAAAGATGTATCTAAGCCACTGCCTTTAAAAAGATTTTGCAAAATCCCTGACAAATTTAAATGACTGTCCAAGTTGCTTCCTGGTATATTAATGAGGTCTCCCAAGTTGGGAATGCCAAAATCTTTGAAAATGTCTGTCAAAGTAATACTAACATCTCCTGACAATAAACCGTTAAAATCTGTCCATAGCTTAACAAAATCTAGTTTACCGCTATCAATTTTGCCAATAATGTCTGGGATGTTAAGACCTGAACCACCGGTAAAAATTTGCAATAGAGAGGATGCACTTAATGCCTTCGTGAAACTGGGAATCAAAGATATTCCTGGGAATGTAGGGAATCCACTTTGCTTAAGAAGTCCTTCCAGAGAAATATTCAACTTACCAGATATAATACCTTCAATGTTATCAATAAATTTACCAACATCAATATTGGAACTGTTCAATTTACCGAGGTAATTTGGAAGGTCAAAGCCACCACCAATCCCACCGGCAGATATATAATTTAAGATATCTGATAAGTTGAATCCAACTCCCCCACTGCCAAATTTGCCAATAATGGATGAAAGATCTAACCCACTGGTCTTAAAAATTTCAATAAAGTCTTTTATGTGTGTGTTAAAATCTTGAATGGCTTTGCTCCCTGGTAATTTTAAAAGATCCCCAGCATTAGGAATGCCAAGATCTACGAGCAGATCTCCACTATCAATATCCACACTGCCAGTCAAAATGGCTTCAAGATCTCCAAAAAATTTAGGCCAATCGGGGTTTTCACTATCTATGTTTTTCAAAATAGATATATCTAAGCCACTGCCTTTAAAAAGATTTTGCAAAATCCCTGACAAATTTAAATTACTGTCCAAGTTGCTTCCTGGTATATTAATGAGGTCTCCCAAATTGGGAATGCCAAAATCTTTGAAAATGTCTTGCAAAGTAATACTAACATCTCCTGACAATAAATCCTTAAGATCTGACCATAACTTGCCATAATCCAGTGTACCACTATCTATTTTGCCAATAATGCTTGGGATGTTAAGACCTGAACCACTGGTAAAGATTTGCAATAGAGTGGATGCATCTAATGCCTTTGAGAAACTGGGAATCAAAGATAAGCCTGGGATAGTAGGTAATCCACTTTGCTTAAGAAGTCCTTCCAGAGAAATATTCAACTTACCAGATATAATACCTTCAATGTTATCAATAAATTTACCAACATCAATATTGGAACTGTTCAATTTACCGAGGTAATTTGGAAGGTCAAAGCCACCCCCAATCCCACCAGCAGATATAATATTGAGGATATCTGATAAGTTGAATCCAACTCCCTCACTGTTAAATTTGTTAATAATTGATGGAAGATCTAACCCACTGGTCTTAAAAATGTCGATAAAGTCTTTTATGTGTGTGCTAAAATCTCGAATGGCTTTGCTCCCTGGTAATTTTAAAAGATCCCCAGCATCTGGAATGCCAAGATCTACGAGCAGATCTCCACTATCGATATCAATGCTACCATCAATGATGCCATTAAGATCTTGCAAAAATTTAGGAATATTTGGAGTATTACTAACAAGTTTAGTGATAAGTGATGCATCTACGCCACTGCCTTGAAGAACTTTTTGCAAAATCTCTGACAAATTTAAATGACTGTCCAAGCTGCTTCCTGGTATATTAATGAGGTCTCCCAAGTTGGGAATGCCACTATCTTTGAAAATGTCTTGCAAAGTAATACTAACATCTCCTGACAATAAATCTTTGAGATCTGTCCATAACTTAACAAAGTTTGGTATAGCACTATCAATTTTGCCAACAATGTCTGGGATGTTAAGACCTAAACCACCGGTAAAGATTTCCAATAGAGTGGATGCATCTAATGCCTTTGAGAAACTGGGAATCAAAGATAATCCTGGGATTGTAGGGAATCCACTTTGCTTAAGAAGTCCTTCCAGAGAAATTTCTAACTTGCCAGACAGTATGCCGTTAATGCTATCGATAAGTTTACTGATATCGATATTGGAACTGTTTACTTTGCTTATTATACTTGGAAGGTCAAAACCTAATCCAGCACCCCCACCAGATATAAGTTTCAAAATTTCTGATATATCGAAACTCGAATTTCCAATTCCGTTACTTACGATCTTGTCAAATAAGGAATGAATATCTGAACCCAAACCGCTGCCTTTGGAAAACAGTTGAAATATGGATGTCAAATCAATTAAATTGGCCCCACTGGGAAGTCCGATGGCCCCACCAATGTTAGCAACCCCACTGTCCTTGAAGATGGTGTCAAGATCAACGTGAACGGACCCATTGAATATTCCTTTAAGGTCTTCCAACAACTTGGCATAATTGGGGTTTACGCTTTTCAGATTGGCGAGAATATTAGGAAGGTCAATATTTAAGCCACTGCCTTTAGTTAGCAGTTGGAAGATTCCAGAAATGTTGAAGATTTTGTTCAAGTCACTGTCAGGGAGGTTCAAATCTGCAGTCACCCCACTGTCCTTCAATAGTGTTTCAATGGAAACCTGGACTTGTCCAGAAAGCAAAAGCTGCAAATCTGCCAATAATTTTGCAAAATCTGGAGTGCCACTCGTGGACAAAATGTGTGGAATGTCAATGCCAATTCCACCTCCTCCTTGGAGCAACAGATTTAGGAAACCATTGAAGTCAAGGCCTTTGAATGCATCGAAATTGGTAATATTAAAAATTCCAGCCAGGGTCTTTCCCCCACTTTCCGTTGTCAAAAATGCAGTTGCGTTGAAGTTTTTACCCCCACTTGAAAGGCCACCAAAGGGTTTGAGCAAGGTTTCCAAAGAGGCCCCAAAACCTCCTGGCAAATGGGCGAACAGATCTTCAAAATTGATAGTTCCATCTCCAGTTGAAAAATTACCAAAAAGTGATGTCAGGAAATCGCTTCCTCCGTTGAGGAACCCATCAAGTAGACCCGTCCAGCTGAAGGTGGGTTGACCTTTGCTCAGATTTAAGTTCAAGAATTTGATGATTTCAAGTATGCCCTTTCCAAGTGCTGTTTTCTTATTGATTTCATTCATGATCACTTTGATCAAGTTCGCTCCACCTTCGCTGACCACATCAATAATGTATTGAATTTGCTGGGAAGAATTGAATGCTGGATCGAAATACGGCAAGGTGTGATTGAGGGTGGCATTCAAGAGGGTCAAGAACTCGTTCACGATCTGCTTCGAGGTGCAATTGTTGTTGCAGGATCCCACTTGGACTTCGAGGCTCGCATTAACATGAGTGAATTTGGCAGCAAAGCTGGCAGCCAGTTGACTGTTGCCCAAAATGTCAGCAAGCTTAATGCTTACGCTGGTTTTGATGTTACCTTTGGCATCGAAACTAGTTGGAATGACAAAGACCCACTGGCCATCATGGGTTATGGTCAGGTGGTCGAACGAAGCCACGAGTGGCAGAATGAACTTGACCAGGACGTCAGTGGCATTAGTGTAATCGATCTTGATCTTTCCAGAACCATCGCCAATAACGGATTTTGCAAAGTCCTGAAAAATACTTGTAACCTCGTTTCCAATGTTCAAGAATGGGTTTATTATTAATTCGGCCGCTTTGTTGATGGTATCAGCGGCATTATTAAAAAGCTTCGCAAACCCGTCAAATAACGTTCCAAAAAAACCGCCTGTAAGATCTCCCTTCTTTGGCCAATTGATAGTAATACCCCTTTCTGCAACGTCCTCGTCCGCATGCAAAGATAGTTCATCAATGACATTTTGCTCGTTAGCTTCCTCGAGGTCTCTGGACACCACGCTGGTCAAACCCTGAGAAGTTTGCATTAAAATGAATTTGGGAGCAATTGGGAACTGGACAGGATTTGAATGATTGGCATTCATGCTAAATATTCTAAGGCAGTCTTGAAAATCAGGTAGGGGGTCGTCCATAAATGACGACACCATATTGGGGGGGGGGGGAGTTTTTTCCTAATTATATGCTATGATGTGTTACATAGGGCAGAAGGAGAGGGGGTTGGAAAATAGCTTATAAGTTCATACCTTACAGTGTGCCCATTGTAGAATTCATAAATGAAGTGAAATAACTCAATAACTTGAATTTTTTTCTCTAATTACATTAACTCTAGCATATGTATTTGAATTCTGAATAAGGCTATACCCAGTGAAAAAAAACCTGCAATTTTTCCGAATTTTTTGCAGTTTATTTGCAGTCTTAAACTGCAGAAAAACTGTAGTTTTTCGGAAAGTTTATGAAACAAAAACCTGCATAATTTGTGTAGTTTTTCTGTAAAAAACGTGCAAATTTTTTATTTTATTTATTTTTTTTTTTACAGTTTTTCTGCACTTTTTATACAGTATTTTTAGTAATCTTTCCAGTGTTTCTGCATTTTTTCTACATTCCAGTGATACAGAAAAACTGCAGAAAGAATGCAGAGAAACAGCAGATAAATAGCAAAAATACTGTATAAAAAAATGCAGAAAAAAAAAGTAGAAAAAAAACTTGCACGGTTTTTAACTGAAAAACTGTAAAAATTATGTATAGGTTTTTGTTTCATAAAGTTTCAGAAAAACTAGTTTTTCCGCAGTTTAAAACTGCAAATAAACTGCAAAAAAATTCGAAAAAACTGCAGTTTTGTTTTTCACTGCGTACACAAATTGGGTTATTAATTTAAAATAGTGTTTACTTGTTTCTGGATCTGGGGGAAGGGGAGTAAGAGTAGACATTTTTTTTACTTGCAAGGGAAGGGGGGGGGAAGAGAGAAGGGGTAGTAAATTTGCTCCAATGTGATACAAAGGGATGAGGGGTTTTGTCAAAAGTTTTAGAAAATGGTGTTACGTCATTTATGGATAGCCCCTAGGAGAGTACAATTTAGGGCCACTTGCACCAACTACAGTTAAAGCTTAACCCTTTGTTATTATGATCATGTGACTGATTTTGGCCAATGAAAATTCAGGAATGCAAAGAAAAACCTGAGATTAACATTGGGTTAATGTTAACTCTTGTTAGTGCAACTGACCCTTAAAATATTATGATCGGTGTTTTTCAATTAAAGGATCCAATAACTAAGACCTAAGCCCGTTTTAAGAAAATATCAAAATGTAGTGTATTTCTGCTAAAAAGGTAAGTGTTTCATATTTTCTCATCTAGGAAAGCAGCTTACAGATTAGCAAAATTATTGAAAAGTTATATTTTCAAATGAGAAATTTTTGCTTCAATTATAGGAAGGAAAAAGAAAAGACCCCTTTCTAGTTTTTTGGTATTCATCGAGATATTTTGAACCATTAAAAATTAAAAATCTTAACTAATAAATAAAAATAAAATTAAAATATGCAAGAATTGCAGTATAGAGCTCATTGATTTGTCATAATACTTTTGGAACCCCGCCTTTCCCCCCTTCTTTTCAAAAATAAATAAAATAAAAAGTCACTGCAGTTATAAAATTCATACTACATTCAAGCTAAAATTCTAGATAAATATTAATTATAAATAACAAATGCTTTTCATAAATATTTAACTACTCTAAATCTATTTAAATAAATACTATTAAACTACTTCCAATGTAACAGTTAACAGAATAATTAAAGAAGACTGATTTGGTTTAGTTACTTTAAATAGTAACATTAAGCCATAAGAAAACTAAGGTTGATTGGCTACTTTCAAGTTCACTCTTTACTTGAACAGAGGGTAGGAGGAAATAGCTAGGTTATATGAATGCCTATTACAAATGTTTCCAAGACTGCCTTAAAGGAGATAATAACCCCAAAAAAACTTTAACCAGCAAAAAATATATTAAGAAAAACATGCATTTCTCAAAATTTCCCAACCTTGTTCTGACTATAGTTATCAAATAAAATCAATAAAATAGAAAAAATATTTGATTGAGCAACAAAAGAAGACGTCATCAGGCAGCACCGGTCAGCCACCATGGAGTGAAATGGTTTTCGAATGCGCTGCCTCATGACATATTTCACAGCTCAACAGCAAGCTCCATTTTTAGTATTTACTTTTCAATTCTAATGTTTGTGAAAATTTTGCGAAATGCATTTTCCCTGTGGTTAAAGTTTGTTAAAGGGGATCACACCTTTAAAAAATTTAGCACAAAAATAAAATTTTGTAGATATTTCTTACCGGATAGGAAAACGACACCAACAGAATGGTGAGCAGCACTGCAAATTCTAACTGCATTTTCATGGTAAAACTTTTTATTTTTTCCAAAACCGCAAGTTAGTGCCTTGCCATCAACTAACTAACTAACTAGTTAAAACTGTATTAAAACTGTTGCCTCAGTATTGCTATTCAATTCTAAGCTATTCTTAAGAATAGTGTTCACCGGCAAGAGAGTGAACTACAATGATGGCCCAGAAAGGACATTCTTGGTCAATTTATAGTCTAGTAAAAAGTGAATATATGAAAACTAAATGACTCTCATCTGTTCCAATTCAAATAGATTGTCAATATTGAACAAAATTAATGCCATCCGGGCAAATATGGGATTACTAAATCCGTCATTATAACAACCAGCATTATTATCTTATGTTAATTTCATTATACAATCCAAACAAACGAATCGCATCCATCACATTTCGATTTGTTATTGCCTTTTTACTCTCGCCATCTTTATCCTAATGAAATATTCCAGAAAAACCCAAAGGATTTGCATTGGAGTAATAAAAATTACAAACAAAAATTACCAAAATTCAACAAAATCATTAATGTTTTGTGTATAGCATTGGGTGAAAAATAGTCCAAATCAGAAAGTAATTGTTTTGTAATCTGGTTACATTGATTAGGTAATAAAATAGTTGAAGTCATTAATTTAGCGCATTGCAATCGTATTTGAGCCCACCAATCATCAAATAAAATGTCCTGAATACATGGATTTGGTTGAAAATGCAAAGCCCAAATTGGCGCCATTTTACTGACAGTATGTAGCGCCCTCTACTGGACAAAAGTCGTCAGCTCTCATGAAACACGTAGACACGTATGTCCTAGGGGGCGCCACCAACATTCAGTGTCTGCTGAAATCTATGAAAAAAGGCGCCTAGCATGTATTTGGCAAACGTGGGGATTTCTTGAATATTGAAAATCTGCTGCAATTATTGTTGTCACAGCCATTCATATATATGTGTACAATTTAAATATTACTTGCTACAAAGTGGGACTTTCCCTTCAAAAAGTTCCTAAATTGTTTACCCGTGTTACATCAATTAGGTAATTAACTATTTTCCAGATATAAACATGCAACATAAGCAGGTCCTTTTAAAATTTGAACCATTATAAATCTTTGATGCCATAATTTACAGAAAATGAATGTAATAAGAAATATGGCAAAAACCCATATATTAATTATTGTCATATAATTTAGCCGAATTTCTTGGCAAATCAAGAACCAAAAATTCAAAAATATTCAGTGTAAACTTAGTATAGCAGGTCCTACACAGTCTCTTACTAAAAATTCGGTCCACAATCAGCCAATGGCTGTAAAGACTTTCACTAAATTTTCACTAGTGTAAAGACTGTCCACACTTTTAGAGCATGCATGCTCCTATGGGAATTTCCATGTTAAATAAAAATTAAAATTTCTCAATAATGGCTAAACATACATTGATGGAGTTTGATTTTTATTAAGGACAATTAAATTTACTAAAACGTGATGCATGATTTTTTTGGTTTACCTGCCCTGTGAGCGGTACAATCGGGCAAAATGTGACGAAAAACTCAACAGTAAACTTTGAAATTCGATAAATAAATATAGAATGAACGTAATAACGAAATATAACTTATACATTTTGTAGTAAATTAAATAAGCTTTCCAAAAAATCAAACCCCATCGTTATCCACTCGGCCAATATTGAAATCCGTTCAATTTTGTGAAAAATTTCACGTCTATGTAAAATAGCATGGGAAAACGGAACAGTCAACTTTGAAAATCG
>JAQIXP010001605.1:0-17718 GCA_034700285.1 Proteroiulus fuscus | reverse complement strand
TTTCTTTGGCAACAATTTAGAAAAAAGAAATTTCCCTCTAATTTTTTTTGCAAATTTTTTAAAAATAACATCAATTTTTTTGCAAAATTTCCGGGAAAAGATTAATAAAATTTACAGTAACTTATTTTAAGGCCCTGAGTTTTTCATTTGTAAAAATCTATGCCGAAAAATTTATTTTGGATTTATTTTGCAACAATTTAGAAAAATAAAAATTTTCCCTCTAATTTTAGTAAATTTCTTAAAAAACATCAATTTTTAGCAAAATTTCCAGTAAAAATTAATAAAATGCACAATAATTTATACCAAGGCTCTGATTATCTCACTTGTAAAAAATCTATGCAGAAAAATTCCTTTTGGATTTCTTTTGCACAATTTAGAAATTCCCTCTAATTTTTGCAAATTTCTTTAAAAAAACATCAATTTCTCGCAAAATTTTCAGAAAAAAAAATTAATTAATTAATCATATACTGAGGCCCTTATTTTCTCACTTGTACAAAAATCTATAAGGAAAAGTTTATCCTGGATTGCTTTTCGCAAAATTTCTGCTAAAATTCTCATAATTTCTGCTGCATTTCCGATCTAGACAGGCAATATAATCCATTCGACCTGATTTTATGTGCAAAGTAAAGCCCATTCACCCCAATATATTGCCATTTCGTAAATATTTGCCTTGGCCATTGCGAAAGTGTGGGTTTTACGACAGTTATTTCACGTCATAGACCACATTTAGTAATTGAGAAATTCCAGGAAAAAAAATTTCCACGCAAATCTAGTGCAGCATTTTTCTCAAAATAACATATTATATTTCCATTTTACGGAAATAATTGCATTCCAAAAGAATCTTGCATAATTTGAGCTTGCTCATTTTAAATGCTATAGAAATTTCAGAATGCATATTTGGTAAATAAATATTTGCAAAAGTTTTGTTTTCAAAATTTGCAGAATTGCCTTTTATCTGAAAATCCATTTTAGAATGAATTTTAAAAATGCATTAACTTGCTAATTATTTTTGGAAATTTTTCTAGAAAATACACCAACTTTTTTTTTTATAAATTTTAAAAATAATAATTCCAAAATGTAAACTAATTTGCAAATATGAAGGAAAAAGATTTGAAAATTTTAAAAGTAATTTTCCTAAAATTAAGTGAAAATTCTCACGCAATTATTATTTTTGAAAATTTTCCAGAAAAATACATTATTTTTTATAAACTTGCCTGAATTTAAACTAATTTGCTATTATGCAGGAAAAATATTTGTATGTTTCGAAAGTTTTTCAAAAAATCTAAATTTAAAATAATTAAAAATAAACGGTACTCGTTTTTCTTAAAATGTATTAAAATTCGCAAGCAAGCATTATTTTCGACAATTAAAAAAAAAAAATTTATAGATTTGAAAATTACTTTTTCTAAAAATTTAAACCAAGTTGCAATGATGCAGGAAAAAGATTTGAAAATTTCGAAAGTTTTTCTGTAAATACAAAATGTTTTCACAAAATCTTAGTATTTCACTTCCTATCAGAAAATACAATAAATTTTTTTATACAATTTATGAGAATCAATTTTTATAAATTTTAAAAAAAATCTATCATTAATTTGTAATAAATTGCAAATTATAATTTTTCAAAAATTTTAAAATAATTGATTATAATGCTTCGTTAAAAACAGCTTAAGAATTTCAGATTTTTGTAGGAAATTTTTACATAAAATTTCCACAAAAAATCAGTAATTGTATTTTGATAATTTGCAAATAATACATTCTATAAAATCTAAAATAATTTACAATCAGGTTATATTTACAAAATAAGAAAGATTTAGAAATTTCGCAAATTTTAGCATTTCTCGTAACTTTGCACTGCATCAGAAAATCTACATTTTACAATGCAAATTTACACGAAAAACACATTAAATAATGCATTTAGAAATGTTGAAGTGACTCGATCTATAGTAATGTACAAGAAAGCATTATATTTCAAAAGTAGAAATTATTGATGGAAAAAGGGGGAAAAAGCATCATGGCCGCCATTTTCTGCAGAGATTTCTATTGCAATGCAGTATCAGGATGCTGATGAAGATGATGATGATTTTGGGGAGGAAGTGAGGAGGAAGGGAAGATGAAGGGATGCTGAGTACCTCAACTGTTATTGCTGAAAGTCTGAATCGATAATGGCGAAAACAGCTTTGCAAAGGCGGCCATTTTTATTGAGCTTTGTTTCCTGCAACATTGGAACCAAATCACTTTAAGCATTTCTGCAGAAATTTACTAAAAAATCGACTTAATTTTAGTTTTCTGAATTTATATTAACATCACTAATTCATTAAATGAAAAGTGAAAAGCATTAAATCATTTTAAAAAAAAACAATTCTTTAAAAACATCTTACGCTTGAAATACTGAGTTTATTTTTTTTTTTCAAATACATAATTCTTATTTTACCTAATTTACAATATTTAAACAATAACCAATTTTTAATTATCAAATTTTTGCTCAATTTTAGGGTACTTCAATATCAAAATGTGTTGGTTGTAAATTTAGCATAAAATTTCTTGCCGCAGAATTGTTGAAAACAGAAAAGCATTTGAAAAGATGTTAAATTAAAATAATGCACTTCATATTAATGTATTTAAAAAAAAAAAAATGAATGTTTTCAGATAAATTTTCCTTCAAAAATATTCTTCAGTGGAATTTTTGCGAAATAAACACGGCCATTTGCAAACGAGAGTAGCAGGCGATTCTCGGCTTGTGGTCCAGTTGTGCAACACTTGCACCTGCATTTTACAAAGAAACTTACTAAATTTGGCATGCCTAAGCCTCATGCTACATTTTACAAATTAAGGTTAAAAGACTATTCCCATGATGCTTAGCAGAACCCCAGTTGCAAACTGGAGTAGCAGACGATTCTCGACTGGTGGATCGGTTGTGCAAGACTGATACAAGCACACTCCACGAAAACTTACTAAATTTTGAAGGTGCAGTCCTCATGCTAAACCTCTTTTAAAAACAATGGTCAAAAGACTTTTCCCACAATGCTTTGCAGTACTTGGCAGCCATTTTGTCAGTCTTGACAGTAGTTGAAAAGTTCAATTCGAAGGAGCACCAAACCTTACTTACGAGTCACAAACATCATCACATCTCTTTTATAATTAGACTTAAGAGTTGACTGACTTAAGTCTTTAACACATGAGAATCAAAATAGTTGGATGATACTGATTTAAAGTTTGAAATGAATAAGTACAACTTGAAAAACATTCCAGTTAAACTGACTAACATTAAAACTCGGAAAGAACTAACTAGATAGATTCCAGCAATTTGAATCTAAAAGACATGAGTAACTAAAGCATACCAATACAAGCACAAACTAGTATGTGTGCACCTAACAAACATAAGCCTAACAGCAAGATAGCAAATGTCAACAAAAATGATAAGGTGCTCAAACATAGTCAAAAGCATAAAAGGGACTAAACCAAATAATGCATTAACTAACCAGAAATAAGACTAAAAGGAAGAAAGTGACAAGTGACTGTATTTAGTCTTCGCATAACATTTAAGCTCATTAAAAAGATTGCAGGCTTTCAAAAAGGATTGGTTTTTTTTTCTGCTTACGATATTGACCGATTTCAGTTTTCAGGACAAAGAAAGGGTCAGCATTACAAGCTTCAAAAAAATTAATAAAAGGGAATAAAGGATTAATGCTTTAACTACAATCAGCCGTTATTGTACTCGGAATTCTAAACGTAAAGCTTCCCTTGGGATAAATTTGGCAAAATGTTCTGCCATCTGTTCGTCCTTTCTCCGAAATGCATTTGCATATATATTATTTATGCAAATTCAGTTTGATTAAGACTGAAAGACTATTGTTGCTAAAGTGTAAGTGCAGCCATGCAATTCGACTGCATTTAGTCGCTAAAGCTTTTTTAAGGGGGATTCGCTTATTGTCACAAATCGATTCGTTGTTCTAAAATAATGGCGCCATTATGGTGCCCCATTATCATAGACCATTTGTCATGTAATTACATTTATCATACAAATTAAAGTTCAGCCTAGCATTAAGGGATTAAACATAATTTACAAGAGACTTAATAGGAGCAATCCAGCTTCTGGAATAAATATTCTAATTTGCCTTTTTTTTTCATTTCAGATGCTTGTCCAAGAACTGTTTATGATTGGCAGGGAATCTTGGGGGGTTCATGGACAGTCCGTTCCCACTTCGTGTTCACTGTTTGCCTTGATGTTACTTATATAGTTCATAAGGCACGCGGTGAATGCCAAATGTGAAATGGGACCTGCAGCAATGTCAACAAGCCTCGACTTATTTCAAAACTCAAAATTGGCTAACTGTGAGTTTTACCTTACCATAAACTGGATAAATGAGTATAGATGAAGTGCATCAAGACACTTCAAACTGATAATTTGGATTTTTCTACAGTTTTGCATTAAAAAAATCATATCTTTTCGTACGCTATACCTGTGCAAAAATTCACTTGAAAAAGTTTTTAAATAAAATAAAACATGTGCAATTGACCAATTCTCTATTTCTTTCCATAAAATGTGTATTTGAGAGCTAATTTGAGATACTTAATTTACTCACTCAATAGTGTCAAACATGCAAATGTAATATTTTCTAAAATGTATCAAAATGATTTAGGAGTATTTTAGATGCATACAAGAAGTGATTTCAAAAAATACATTTAGTAAAGAAAAAAATATATGTTTTAAAATGCATCAAAAATGTATATATACAGTACTAGTTCAAATATTTAATAAATTATGTATATTTCTTAAAATATTGTTAATTAAATGAATAGATTACGAATTATAAATATATATATATTTTTAATCATGAATTTCATTATATGTGCATTAATAAACAACATCAGGACCATGCAGTTTAAAGTAGGCTTATATATCAAAATACAGCAGAGTGTTATAATCATGCTTTCTTATTAAAAAAAAATTTCTAAATATATCCTAATTTTCCTAATATACATCCTGATTATTTATTATATATCCTAATATCCAGTATTTCTTAAATATATTAAATATATTTAGATTTTTTAAATACAAAAAAATACATTCTGAATAAAACTGTATAAAAAAATTTTTAAAATGAGAGAAAAATTGTATATTATATATAAATTTATAAACAACTTTTGTTACACGTTTATTAATGTTAAAAATTCTATAATAGTTTTAAATAAATCTATTAAAATATGATATATGCTATACTATATATTTCTATTAATTAATTAATCTTAATGTATAATTTAAAAACCCAAAAGTAAATAACTGAATACTTTTATCATATCCAGTTAAACATATTTTTACATTAATGTGCAATGATTGTACAATTATTTAATAGCAAAAGAAATAAAATGTATTTTATTTCTATTTAATATATATTATATCGATGGTTTAATTCACAAGTGACGAATACGCCATTTTGTCAAAAATGAGATAATTGTACATTTGTGATCCTGGAAATGTCCCTAATAAACTAAAGTTACAGAAAATAATTTAAACAATAATTGTTAGATTTACAGACGTGAACAGTAGCGAATAAGCCACAAGCTGTCATTTCTAAGAGTTACAAGTGGTGAATAGTGTAATTCGTCAGTTTACATTTTAAAAATTGCTTGAGACCTGGATTTTTGGTAAAATACAAGTGGCGAATTTGACAATTTTGGCTCTTTTTTTTTTTTTTGGTTGCATTTTTTTCAATGGGCAAACTAATAGATTTTATTTCTCAAATGACTTAATTAATTTACTAATTTAATTCTTTTACAAAAATTAGCACATTTCATATAAAATATATATATATTGTTCTATCTGTTCACCAAATTACAGCCTTTTAACATTGTTTATTTTCAAGTTATACCGTTTTTCCACAAAAACACTATTATCTCAAAAGCAACTTTTGGCATATTCGTCAATTGTGAATGAAACCATATGATCTATTAAGCTAAATTCCTTAAAAATCTCCCACACTTTATTCGAAATTTTAAAAAAACAATATTAAAACAACTAGCTTAGAGAACTACAAGTTTTAGGAAGTATTCTTAACTTGGGTGCAAATATACAGCTTAAACAACTTCATAATTTAAATTCTCTCTCATTTTTGCCAAAACATTGCATCAAGAAATGTGCCATAAAAGCAAGACATAATTTTAATGCTCTCCTATCACTAACAAAAGGGAGCAGAACAAAGGGATCTGAAACTGCAGTAGCAATTGGGTTCTATGTGTCTATAGCACGCATGATGTGATAGATGATCGTTTTCAAAATCACTCACTCATTCACTTCAACGAGCTCACGCAATAACGTGTGAGTACATGGCCTGCTACATTTTGATTATTTTCATAATCAGTGAGCAAACAAAGTGTTACATCACCCCACACCAGGGCTCCATCTGACAGTTCAATAAAATTTCTCAAACAAATCATGACCTTACAAACTGCCCCTGGTCCCCAAGGAACACCTTTCTTCTATTATTCTGCAGCACTACAATGGAACACACCATTAAAGTAATATTGTATTTTTTGTGGCAGTCGTCCCCAAAACCTTATTCAATAATGCCATAAATCACTGTCATAAAACTTCACGGTAACAAATCTTGATTGCTTTAGCATAAGCGAAGAAAAAAAATTCAAAACCTATCGTTTCAAAGAAGTTATTACGCTCTTCAAATACTAAAAATTCTCTAAATGTAATGACTATTATTAGTTCTTTATACAATGCAGTACATTTCGATGGTTTAATTCACAATTGATGAATATGCCAAAAGTCGCTTTTGAGATATTAGCATTTTTATGGGATAACGGTATAACTTGAAAATAAACAATGTTAAAAGGCTGAAATTTGGTGAACAGATAGAACAATATACATATTTTAAAGGGAATGTGCTAATTTTTGTAAAATAATTAAATTAATAAATTAGTTAAGTAATTTGCAAAATAAAAGGTTTGAAAATGATAATTCGTCAGTTTGACTTTGATAAATTTTGCAGTAAGGCTAAATAAATTACTTGTAAAGTAGCACATCTGCACATCCAATAGTTTGCCCATTGAAAAAAAATAAAAGCAACCAAAAAAAATTAGTGAAAATTGTCAAATTTGTTATTAGTATTTCGATAAAAATGTCAGTCTTAGAAATGACAAGCTATGGCTTATTCGCTACTGTTTACTTCTGTAACTTTACCAATTATTGGTTAAATTAATTTCTGCAACTTTAGGTTCATTAGGGCCACTTCCAGGATCACAATGGTATAATTATCTCATTTTTGACAAATTGGCGTATTCGTCAATTGTGAATTTAGCCATCGATTTTGTCTAAATATGTTTAAAATCTTTGAAAAATGTTAACTTTATTGAAATAAACAAGTATTTGTCCAATTCCTTCTTCATAAAGATAGTTCATAACTTCAGAAAGAGTCACTTTAGGGAAGGTGATTTTTATAATAAAAGATTAAAACAAAATATTACTAGAAAAGATGACAATATTGTTATTTTGCTTACTATGAATGAGAAATCATGAATTTACATAAAACACGGACAGTGCCAAATTAACTACTAATAGTGGATATCGACAAACATAAAATGTTCACGCTAGGCTGCTGCTACCATTGAAATAAAGATCTTGAGCATTTCATTTTTAAACTCACTTTCCTTTCCATTTCCTTTAAAAAAGTAACTTTCCCTAAAATCTGATTCTAAGATAATAAAACCTCAACATTACTCAATGTTTCTAAACAAGATATTGGAAAATTGTACAGAACATCAGGAAATCTGGTCATTGATGTATATGACTACAGGCAGGATCAACCAGGTAAAGTCAAGCATTTTGTATATTATTCCAGCGAGCATCATTAAAAAAATAGCTTCACAGGTATGATCTACAGATGTAATGATTAAAAAACATTATGGATATAGTTGAATGTGAAAACTGAAAGGATTGACCAGGTTTCTCTGACATATTTAAGAAAATCAAAATTTTAGTAATTGTTGGAGTAACAAGTTATAGTTTGACACATCTCAGCCTACTTGATTTAAACTGTTTCACCAACCTCTAAGGTTAACATCAACTATTTTTTAAAATCTAACTGTTATTTGTTTTAGTTATCGGCTTATTCTTAAATTCAAATTTACAATCAACTGATATGCTTCATATTCTAAACTGGCTTCATTATATTATGTAAATGATTAAGCTTGCATTTATTTGAAAGATTTTATTTTTCCGCTAATTGAAATTTACTTTCTGGTATTTTCAAATTTATGTTAACACAAGAGGACGATATGTTTACATCATTTCTTGAACAGAAATCCATGCTAGAACGGATGCTAAGCATTGTTCTTTTTTCTAGAATTCTATTAGACAATAGAATAATCGCTTTAAGAATAGCTCATTCTTATTAGGAATTCAACTTAACATTTGTCTCTACCAGTGTGGGAAGTTCATCCTGACAGTGGGATTACTCTGAACTGACTCTTATTATTATTCACTTTAAATGCAGAACTAAATAAAAGGTGTTTGCATAATCTGGGATAGTCAGAACTTATTTGCAAGAGTAAACTTATTTTTCTAAAATAAACTTAAACAAGCTAATCTAAAGGAAGATATAAGCATGTGTTTGTTAACAATGTTCAATTTGTCACATAATTTAAATTTAGTTTCAGATAGCTTTTAACCAAATACTAACGCTAGAGGTAGGCAGGTTATCTAATCCTCTGAGGGAAATTCGTGCAAGAACAGATGCTTATTATTGGTTTTATTCTTACGTTCTATAAGAAAATGAAATAATCTTCCTAAAATAGTTTAAAATTGTTAGGAATTCAATTTAATGATGATGTTTAAGCCCCAACTGTATGGCATGGGAGTATCCACCTGATATGATAACTCACTACCAAATGGCATCATAATATGTTGATCATTGGGTACTGAGTTGAATTGAATTGAATTATTGGAAAGATATGCATGCTCATTAAATGTATTTTCCAACATCTTTGACTTTTGTCGAAAGCAAATAATTGCACGTAAATTATTTTTGTTCTATGCTTTTAGATTGGATTAGATGGATAGTAAAGATTTTTGATCAGGGTGGATGAATTGAAATACATTGCGCTGGTAGGATGATGCCAGAACAATGTTCTGAAATTCTTCCTAACCATTCATGTTCTATAATAATACTAAGTTCATGATTGTAAACTTTCATTAAAAAAACTAATAAAACTTAATCACAATTAACTTAAAAGAAGAATAATAGCATAATGGCATACTTGTGATATTCACCAAACTAATGTGTATTATCAAACATATTGCTGCATCCAAACAATTTATATGTGATTATTCTTTTAGAAAATCTTTCTACCAATTTGGTTTCTTTGGAAAACATTGTATACATTAGTATTAATTAACATAATATTTTAAATTTATTTGGGGAAAAAATGCAGAATTAAAACTAGTTGTTTGTATAACAGCATTGATTAATTCAAAAACTGAGCAACATATTAATTTCATTTTTATACATTCTGCACACATGCCTTAAAACAATTTTTTCTGTGTAGTTTCAATTAACAGAACGTGTAGTAAATAATTCAATACATCTTCTGTAATAGAAATTCATAGACATTTCTGTAAATTTCCATGTATAATTTTCATTGTGTAAAATTAAAAAATAAGAATGTTTTGACATAAAAGATGTCGTTTCAAACTAATATTTGTCCTGGTAGCAAAGACAATTTTATATGTATTCAGGGCTGGGAGTGGGTCTAACCAAAATTGTATCCAAATTTGTAACCACAAAAAGATTGATTTGTATCCAAAATGTATCCACAAAAAGTGTGATTTGTATCCAAAATGTATCCACAAAAAGATTGATATGTATCCAGAATGTATACACCAAATAGGCCCATTTCCATTAACTTTTAGAGGTTTCAATTAATTGGAATATGAAAATATTTTTAACCTCGATGGGGTTAGATTTCTACCATGATGCAAAATATCCCCTTTTAAAATTCAATATTATTTGTAATTGTATGTATAGGCCTACTATATAAGGAACACCCAAGTCACCAGGAAACTAAATTTTGTTTCCAACTTAATATTCTAAACTTATTATTTTTTTATAATTAATTATTGATCAGTTTAACTTTTTTCTTGCAGCATTTGAACAACTATAATAGAGCTTGGGTCCATGGTCAAAACACCACAAAAATGCCAGGGATAAAAATGTCACCAAACAATAGTATATTATTTTAATAATTATTAAACATTTATATCCCTTTCCCCAAATGTAATCCAATTAAACTACAATATAAGTGTTGATCACTAATTCAAGACCCGAGTATAATGAACTAGTTATGCTTAGTTAAAACATGCAATTTCATTATTTCCATTAAACCTTATAATAATGCCACACAGTATAAATTTGGCAGGCAGCTACCACAAGCCAGTTGGGTGAAATTCCCAATTTTCATAAACCTCATAAGCCCTGTAAGGCATTTTAAGTACCAGAATTACAAGAGAATTTTAATTCTATTTGCTAAATTGCAAAACGGCCATCTTCTACAAAACAATCCTGCTTACGAATACAACATTTGTATCCATATGTATCCAACATATCAAAATGTATCCAATTTCCCAATTTGTATCCACTCTCCAAGCACTGTAACAGTATTTTATATGAATAACAATTTTTTTGAAATTGTTTTTTTTTTTAAATTAATAGAATGAACTTGGATAATTTCAGACAGCTCAAAGACTTGTTATACTGGGCTGCTCATGGTTACCAGTTACCAACAAAGAAAACAATATGGAGAGATATTTAATAAAAGAAAGGAATAAAGCAAGACAGCTAATAGTAAATAAAAACAAGCTACCAGCACACATTTAAATTTCTATGTTTAACATTTCTAAGAAAGATCCTTGCTACCATTTTTATATTAATTCTGAACTAGATAATGTAGCAATGACATAAAGGAAACCGAGCAGAAGTCTGGAACAGCATAGTTTTAATATTGAAACATTGCACAGAATAACAAAATAAAACCAATACAACAACACAGCTTTTCAAAAAAATTGTGTTCAATGGTGTTTAAGGATATAATCATTTGTGCATTTTGTACCTTCTGTCTCTGGCATCAAATTTCCCACAATTTCACTCAACAGAATCCATCTTCCACCTGCATTTACCAATTGGGATTAAACACAGGTTCAAGTGAGCATCATGCCAAGCCAGTGCCCTAGTAAACTCATATCTGCACAGATCGATTTCCAATTTAAGTGGGCTATGGAAGCAGATCTAACGGGCCATTAAGGGGGCGGAAGTCCAAGTATGAATGGTTTCACCTTGCCTGGCATCGATTGTCAACACACTCATGCTTCAACAAAAAATATACACAAACTTATGTGTATCAACAGGAATCCTTTATTAATTTTTGAGGTGAAGCACCTCACATGACTGCACTTAGGCAAGATAAATAGTACACACTCATTTGATCCAGGAAGATTAGTTGCTGAGATCTTTGCCACAAAAAAATGAATCCCATGGGGCAATCTTATAACTGATTAGTTAATGGAAAAAAACTTAAAAAATGAATAAGATTCTGATTGATATCAAACAGTGTTTCAGTAATTAGAAAAATAGAATTGCCAGAAAACCAAACTTGCAAAATTATGAAAAAAATTACAAATTCCAAAATTACAAATGGGATTTGATGGACTGAACTCCAGACTTGGAGCATATTTTTCTCTCAACCAATTAGAATGTAGGATTCCAAGTTCAGAATTTTGGTCCAAGGAAAAACCCTTTTGGAATTATTAAATTTGTTTCTTATCTTATTGAAATCAGTCCTGATTGAAATATAATATATTTAACTAACTTTAGGTAGCTTGACTGTGGTACAAGGGAACAAGGCCACTGATATTTAATGTTGTACAAACATTGTCAATGACAGGCTTCATACAGAATGCACAAAATGCACCAAAACTGACAATCAACATCAACCCTACCAACACATACCAGAGAAAATACTAAAAAGATCAGAGCCAGTAATACCAGTATTGTAGTAAATGTTGCCATCATGGAATGTGGTCAAGCTGGTATGATCAGCTAAGATCATCACATCATTATGCCATTTGTTAGCAGGGTTATTCTACTATCATGAGGAGACTCACACATCAGTAGTGACTTTAACATCATTGTTAAATTGAAATCCTAACTATTTTAAACTATGTTTAGGAAGATTATTTCATTGTCTTATAGAATGTAAGAAAAAGGACCAATATTAAGTATCTGTTCTAGCAGGAATTTCCTTCTGAGGATTGGAGAGATCATGCCTTCTTCAAGCATAGAATTACGGTTAAAAATATCTGAAACAAAATCTAAATCACGAAGCACATTTAACCTTTTAAATAAACCTAAGCTTCAGTTGTCCATGTGAGACTGCAATGATTCCCAGTTTAGAGAATGAAGCATCTCGGTAATATTTTCATTTCAACTGCAAGCAAGGAACTACTTTTATTTGTCAACTTCACTTTGCTTTTAAATAGTTAATTATGTAGAATATCCCTGAAAAAAAATTTGGACACACAAGCCACAAGACAATGTGATGCCATACTGAAACCCAGAACTCCAGCTGCCCTGTCAGAAATCAGGACATCACATTGTAAAAACAGGAAAAAATCCAAACAGAAAGTGGTTGTGGTAATTGAGTTTAATGTCACAAAGCAGCTAAGGATATGCGAGGATTTAGTACAAACCCGGTTTCCATGAGGAATTTTTAGGGGATGATTTTCTTCGAAGTGGGGGTCTACACATAAGCTTACTTAGAATTTCAATTCAAGATAAAGATTCGGTTGTTAAACTGCAAACTAAGAACTTTTATTGTCTGTCTTGACAATTTGACTTCAACTAAAGAAACTACTGGCTAATGCTTCCATCGTCTTGGATTTCTGGTTCTGGAAACCAGCAGAGCTTCTGCTAGCGAATGCCAGATCTAGAATCAGACTTATTTTTGTGGTCTGGGCACCTGCCCAGTTAAACTTGGTTTCTCCCTAATTTGGAAGGGTTTATGTTGACTACCAATCAAACAATTTACCTTGTAAGGTAACCAAACAAAATAATCCACAAATATATAGCGTATTCCTTTATTAAGTGGCTAACAAAAGTGCTTACAACAAAGCAAGCAAAACTGTTCTTTTCTTCCAGCAAGTTTTTCTGCTAAGGAACTGCTGCAAGCAAACCATGTCAGCACAGCTAGCGACATTTTCATTAACTAGATCATTTTGCTAGTTTCATGCTAGAGAAAAGTGTATTGTATGGCAAGCCAATTAGGTCTTAAATAACTTTTCAATCTATACATAGAAGTACATACATGTACACATGTAAAAACATTATTGCAGACTTAAAAGGCTTGCCATGGTATTGGTTTACTACTCCAGCCCTGTGCTCTGACCACGGCAACTTCAACTGCCATGCTTGTTTGTTAGAAAAGCTAACTAGTGCATGACTCAAAAATATTCCTTTAATATTCCAGCATTCTAGCTGCCCTCTCTAGTGGGCAGGGGTCAAACCTCACACATATATGAGCAAAGAGACTCCAAATGTAGTCAGAATTTACTCAAACATTGAAAATAAAGTAAGCTGGTGCATCCAAGTGATGGTAGTGATTGTGCATACAGTCACAAAGCAGCTGAGGAAGGATATATGAGCATAGAGATTCCAAATGCAGTCAGAATTTACCCAAACTTTGCAAAACACATCTAAAAGCAAAAAAGCAAGCTGGTGCATCCAATATGTATGCCAGAATTGGGCCCTTAATGAGGAACTAGTGCACAATGGTTGCCGCACGTATTATTGCCACCTACTCGGAATTTGGAAATGAGGTTCTGCCAAATGAGAGGAAAATGAAATTTCGGTTACTATGGTGATTGCAAAATCGATTCAGGCTCCCCTCCATCATTCATTATCAGAGTTCCAACCTGACAGTGCCATAGGAACAGAAAACATGGGGCAGCCTAGTGCCTCGGGTTGCCTATGATGATGAAGCCTATCCGTTCAATTCGATTATGCCTTTTTTATTTGTGTTATCCAAGTGCCAAGCAATAATAAATAGAATACCTTTTATCTGTCAGCCATTTTTTCCCATGTATTTCTTCATGATTTGGGTTTGTTTTTGCCTTTTTATCTTCTAATGGTGTTGGTAAAGTATTGTTACTTGTTTTTTTTTTAGCGCACTCAAGTCTAATCAATTTCAGTTAAAAATGCACTGACAGGCTAGTAGAATGGTCTAGTGCATTGAATTACTGCAAGATTTTTTGTACAAGATTGAATATTTTAGTAGAAAGACTACATTAATTTTTTTTAATTTTTTCTTTCGAGGAGTTTGTTTAGAGCAAGAAATGCAATTTAAACCAAAATTTATGGAATGAATAATACATTTCATTTCAAACTTTCCTTTAAATAAGTAAAAGCATAGCTCTCTTGATGGATTTCCTTTATGATTAATATTTTTAACGGCAGACCTACTAATTACAAGCAATATTTCAAATGAGCATCATATGGAAGCACACGTGGTTAGAATTTTAATAATTAAACAATGATTCCAAAAGACTGTTATTAAAATACATTTGGAATATAACATCTTGGAAGACTTAGTTATTGATGATGATGAATAATTAAATATAATTTTTACATATTTGACTTCTGTTCAGAGAAAAATATTAACAATTCAATGTAGAAGGATGATAATGGCAGTCTATTCATTGTAACTAAATTTGTAAAATATATTTTTAAGAAATATAACAGGACTAAAGAGAGATGTGAACAGAGTAACTTCTTAATAAGGTTGGTAAACTAATGACAACTGTTTTTATATAAAAATTATACTCGTTTAACAAAATATGCTTTGAGGAAAGAGTATATTTCTTGCATATCTGCAGATAGCAATGTTTCCTCTAGTTTTTGACACTATTCTTAAACGGAATAAAAATGACTGGTTATGCACAAATTTCACAAAAGAATTAATAAGACTTAACTCAATCAAATCTAGAAATCTGAGCATTCACATTACTAGGACATTTCTGTAGAAAGAGAAAATCATTAAAATGGCAGGTAGAGCAAACCAATGCACGAGATATGTTAAAAGAATATTTAGGAATTACCCTTTATTAGTCAAAGAAACATGTTATAAAATGTTGGTGAGGACCTTTTAGAATACTGTTCTCCAGTTTGGAATCAATACTAGATACCCCATATAAAGGCCATTGAAATTATTCAATGTAGAGTTGCTAGATTTGTAAAAGTAATTACCAAAGGACTGATTAGATAGTGTAACTGAGATGCTACATTTAAGTTATGACTGGTAATTTTTCTTACAGTATATAAGACAATGGAATAATCTACCTAAAATAGTTCAAAATTCTTAGGAATTCCATTTAACAATGATGTTTAAGTCATTATACTGACTTGGGAGTCTCCCCAAATGGCATCTTGATGTGTTCTCGGTGATATAAACTTCAGTTATTAGTAAACACTAGAAAGTGAAATTTTCCATTAGTTCTACAACTTGCTTTTGGAACAAGAACAGATATGAGATTGCATGAAATACTATGTGCAAACTTTAACTTGTTTAGCAGACATTGTTCAAAGGATGCTTGGACAAGGTCCATAAGAAAGCAGGCACACAAATTACCTTAGCTCAATTCCTGTTCCACAATGTAGTTGCAGGTGGTGAAAGAGTGCAAGACCATGCAGCAGGCCTTGAGGAAAGGAAGGAAGGAATAAAAGAAAGAGGAGCTGGTAAGGAGGGAATGAATGTGGTTGTAGCTGACTTTTAGTGGTACTATACCGGCAGTTGCCTGATGTGACCATGAAAACCATAGTCAAGGCAGCAGCCTCGCAAAAATATGAAGGATTTTGTACACAATTTTGGAAATTTTACTAAAAATGGTGCTACAGGTAAGAAAATTTGAAGATTTTTGTACTTGATATATAGTATAGATTTTTGCTCAAAAAACATTTGATAATGGGCTAAAAATCCCCAAAAAGTTCCCATTTTGCCATGTTATCTACAGTATGAGTCCAAAACTGTAGGGAGCCTGACAATATAAAAGAAAGGCTCTTTAATATGCAGCACATATTTCATTCAAAAATTAATATTGTACTTATATAGGTTCACATCGAAAAGTATTGTGTTACATTTTTGATTACTTATACTTATGTAAAAGCTTAAAATCATAAAATATTTTAGACTTGCCAAAAATCTGACAGTCTGACTTGTAGGGTGAAATAGTAAATGCTACAATTTCAAAATTTATGTGTACAGACTAAAAGCAACAAATTTATTGAGGAGGCAAATACCCCTTCCTGAAATATTGGGGGGCACATGCCCCCCCCCCTCCATAGTTGGCGCCTATAAACTCAGTCAACTCAGCACAGTACCAGTTAAGAAGAAAGTTATAGGTCAACTAAGAGATTTGTTGCCATATCTTGTGAGCATTCTCATTCAAACCAGTTAACCAGAATGTAATTTTTTTCCAACCAAAACACAACACTTGTGTGGTAATTGTTATTCAATGGCAGTTTTGCATAATCACAATAAAACATCCAGAACATGCATAGAACATCCAGTCACAACATTGTTTGTGTCATGAGCACTTTGTAGGTGATGGTGTTAGTAAGGCTGAAGGACTTAAAGTAACTATAAGGCAATATGGTGCCCAAACATAGTCAAGAATGTCCTTAGCGAAAAATAAGCCCATTGTAGGTCTACGAAGAGATTTATAAAAGGATAGAACAAAACTAAATACAACTCCAAGGGATAGAACACAATGTCATTTCTTCAAAGCAAAGCAGTAAGCTGTGCACCAGTGCAAGTAGACATCTTGGTTTTAACTGCCAAGAGGTGCTCATGATGAATGAATTGCTTACGAAGTGCTACGGCAACAAACTTGAAGTGGTTTTCTACAACCCAACACTTGTGAAGCTGTAGGCCTAAACTGCTCAGTTCATTTTTTAAAAGCACCCTGTATTTGTTGTGATTTGCAGCTAAGAAATCTTTGTAATGGAGACAGTATCCTTTGGGTATATTTACAATGAGGACATTGTTTACTTAGAGAAAGAAACCCGAGTAAAAACATCTACTTGCTTCAAATTGAACAGGCGCTTAAAGAACATGTCGATGCTTAAATCACAAGTGACGAATACGCCATTTTATTAAAATTGTTTGTGATCCTGAAAGTGTCCCTAATGAACCCAAAGTTGCAGAAATTATTTTAACCAATAATTGTTAAAGTTACAGAAGTGAAGAGTAGCGAATTAGCCCCAAGCTGTCATTTCTAAAAGTTAGAAGTGGTGAATAGTCCAATTCGACAGTTTACATTTTAAAAAGTTTTCGAGACCTGGATTTTTATAAAAATACAAGTTGCGAATTTGACAACTTTCGCTCAATTTTTTTTGGTTACATTTTTTTTCATTGGGCAAACTAATGGATGTGCAGATGTGCTACTTCACACTTAATTTATTTCGCTTTCTTGCAAAATTTATCAAAGACAAACTGACGAATTTTCATTTTTAAACCTTTTTATTTCACAAATGACTTAATTAATTGACTAATTTAATTATTTTACAAAAGTTAGTACATTTCCTGTAAAATATACCGTAAATCTTCTAGAAATGACCCGGGCGATCTTTTCTTCTTTTGCCTTCAGAGGTGGGCGTAATATGGAGA
>JAQIXP010001604.1:0-17725 GCA_034700285.1 Proteroiulus fuscus | reverse complement strand
GAATTAAGTTGCATAAAAATGACTAAAATATCAAACTTTCTTTAAATAGTCAATTATGGTGTCTAAAGTTGATAACAAAACTGTCTTAAATAATACAGTGCATCTAAATTTTCAAAATTACACACATCTTTTTTCAGAAATGACTTATTTTTGATATTCGACTTATTGTTAGCCACTTAAAATAACCGTTAGTACATTTAAGACACTTTTACCCCCTTTGTTTATTTAAAATCTATGAATTATTTTATGCTCTAGTGAAAGGTACAGCCATTCTTGTTTTTTTTAAATGTGCCCAATAATGGATATACACCAGTGAATATTAGTGCTGTAAATTAATGGGATAAAGGATTTATTAAGTGTAAGTCATTAAACAACATCCAATAATGGCTGTAGAGATAGGCAAGCCTAGTATGGACGACAAAAGGAATAACAAGATATAGTGGTTCCATGGTTTGGCTGCCACGATACATGCTTCGAGTTGCCCTGTCATTGAAGACCAGTACACCCCTATTGTAAGTGAAAACATGCAATGTTCATGCTTATTTCAAAGATTTATTTGTATTTATTTGCTAATCAGTTGGGTATATTGTTTGGGCAGAGCTTGGGTTGGGGGATGGGTCCGTTATCGGCGTTAAACTCGGCCAAGTACTTTGTTTTTCTGTTGCACCGCGCGCCCCTGCGAGCGTGCTAACTTACGCGGCATCCGCGTTATTGCGGGCAGCATCTTGTAGGGGGTCGTCGGCCTCGAATATATACAGTATGTGCAAACCTCTAAATTCTAATGTCTCTAGATCGTAACATAGAGTATGAGGCAAACCTTTGCTTTTTATAAATAAAAAATTATCAAATTCTTAATTTATTTAATTTCTAAGGGAAAAAGATTATCTGTAATATTTAAAGTGGATTGTTTTATCTGCATGATATTGTAAGGTTTGTAAAGTTGAATCAATTCACTATACATATAATTTAAGGATATTGCATTTATTTAGACTAATTTAGATAAGTATAGCTTCAAGAATTCAATTGGAATGAAACGATATTTAAATTATGTACCTTAGTGTTGAATGGTTGAAAGCCACTTTTCCATTTTTTTTCTAGGCATACAAGAACATCCAAAATTTCAGCATTAAAAATTTTGTTTAATGCTTAATTTTTGGATGTTTTACGCTGTCATGACAAAAAATATGGAAAAGTGACTTCCTACCTTTCAACACTAAGGTACAGAATGTGGGGCCAATTGTACCAACTACAGTTAAGTCTTAACCCTGGGTTATTTTGATCATGTGACCGATTTGGGCCAATGAAAATTCAGGAAAGTAGAGAAAACCTAAGTTTAACTGTGGATTAAAGTTAACCCTTGTTGGTACAATTGGCCCTTAGACATTTAAAATAAGTCATTTAGGATACATGCAGTTAAGACTCAATTCCCAACTTGTTTTAAGACAACATTTTCAGCCACCATTTGGCAGCTCACTTTTGGGTACACAAATAAGTCGCACAAATTGTCTTTAAACAAGACACTAGGTTTTAGAGTGTACTATCAACCTTTTTTGGCTTGCAATTTTTCTAGACTGGAAATTTTTATAGTGAAACCGAGCAAAAGAACAGCGTAAATATCCCACTACTGGCAATCACAAGTCAATGAATATTTAAGTCGTTCTTTTGCTGGGTTTTATAGACTTAAAATTTTTTTACTTGGGATCTTTAGGACTTAAAATAATTTTGGACATAAATTTTTTTGGACTTTGAAAGGTTTGGAATTTATTAGGAGCCATGCAAATAATCATTGACAAATAAATATATAGATGGTCGAATGCTGAAATCCTCATTGGGAAGGGAGGAGGAGTTTGTGAAATGCTGACATGTGGAGAAGGGGGGAGAAATAAAATTCCAAATTGCTCGATTTCATGCTGACGTCCGCACGTTTGCACGGCCTCTTAGAAATTTTTAAACTTCAAATTTTTTGGATTTTCTTAAATTCTACAAAATCTTTCAAGTTTCAGCCATATGACAAGAATTTTTTGACATGAAAAATCCACCCTTTGAGGAATCATTGTAATGGCAAAATTTGCATGCCGGAAAATTGGCTTGAATATTACTAGGTCTATTTTCTTCCTCCCACTAAATTCCAAGTCCAATATAATTCATATTTAAAAAATTTAATGTCCAAAAAAAATTTATAGTAATATGCATTGATATCATAAAGAAATTGTATACAGATTGCTTTGAATATGCATTGAATTTTTTTTTAAATTTATATGGGGTGGGGGGTAAGAAATCCGCTAATATCTAAGTGATTTCTTAACGAAATCAATGGGTATTATGCTTACTGGAAACTGTAAGCCTTATACTTTCTAATTATACATTGGGTTTGACATTATGTTTTGTGGTTACGATACACTAGAGAAAGAAAAATAGGCCTATTTTACCGCATGCAATTTTTGCCATCATAACTAGGCCTATTTTTCTTTCCCTAGTATACGGTAACCACAAAATATTATGTCAAAACTGATGTATAATTAGAAAGCGTAAGGCTTACAGTTTCCAATAAGCATAGTATCCATTGATTTCATCAAGAAATCAACTAGATATTAGCCAATTTCTTACCCCCCACCCCATATAAATTGTAAGAAAATTTGCAATGCATATGGGGAGCAATCTGTATACAATTTATGCAAGACATCAATACATATTACTATTAATTGAATCTCTTAATTTCTATAAATGGCTATTTATATAAATTTTATTTTATAATATATTTTTTCCAGTTTTTTATGGGCCTACTGGGTAAGCTATTCAATCCATATTTCTGTTTACAAAATTAGTCTTTTGATAGCAAACTCGAGGTGCTTGATATAACTTGATGTCCACTTGAAAAAAATGCACTGGTTATCATTGTTAAGGGATAACTTTCTCCTTCTACTTAAGCAATGCATTTTGCCACGTGGAATTACTTTTCTTTGGAAAATGTGCCTATGAATAACTTTGTAATGATATAAATGTCCTTATTCAAAGCCTGCATTATTATTTTAACGTAATAGTTTTGCTTAAAATTCCCCATTCATACGGTTTTTGTTCTTTTTTTTTTAGTTTTTAAAATAATTTTTTTTAATGAATTAATGAAACCTTTAATTCTTGTTCAGCTTAGCTGGGCCTTTGGAGAGGCCTACGAGCCTTATAGGCGGTTCCAATAACTTTTGTCCCTGGTTCCCATATATTTCCTATGCAGCCAGGGCCAAAAATTATTGGAACCGACTATTAGTTTCTTACCATTGTGCACTCATTTTTTTGCATTTAAACCCAAAGCTAAGAAATGTAAATACCATAGAGCATGGTGCACCATAGTTTAAATTGTGCTTTAATCATTTGTGCTAATTTCCTGCATGCCACATTACCATTGTTCTGCCATAATATTATGTTGCATAGCGACCACTGTTTTACTATTGTATCGCGTTTCATTGTACTGCTTTACCACCTTGTGTCCTATTATTGTGCTGCATTACCCACTTCCCGTTATCCCATAATCGTTTGTGCCAAGGAGAGAGTTTTGTTTTTACTTTTGTATGGTGTAAGGAGAGATGCGGCCTATCGGTTGAGGGTGCACTCGCTTGGCCGCGAAAGAGTTCCTTCCCAGGAAACATTTGAATGTTGGGCCACTAGAAAAATGACGGTTGGCATTTGGTTGGCCCGTGATCAGATTTACTGGTCGGCAAAACGATGATTTTGTCGCTCCAGGCACATGTTTTTAATGCTATGAAAATTGACGTTGGACCTATAGTACAAGCCAACCAAATGCCAACCAAAATGTAGATTCAAAAAAGAACTTTTATGTTATTTTTTTTTATTGGTGCTTGTCCTAATTGGTTGGTGGCACTCCTAATTGGCTGGTAGGGCTTACATTTGGCTGCAAATTCTGATGGTTACTTTACTGGCGGGAATAGATTCTGTGGCCCAGAAGTTGTGAATCCAATGCAATTTGTTCCAAGCCATAATGGCAAACTAGAACTGCAGCTCTTAAAATTTCATTTATGCATTTGCCGGCCTTGCCGCCTTGGCCAACGTTAGATCAGTGTTTGCCCACTATGAATATAGCAGTTGGCCAACCATTTTAAAAATGACGTTGGCCAAATATGCAGTTTTAGTTATCCGGCCAACCATTTAAAATTGACATTGGCTATACGTGTGATTTTAGCTGGTTGGCCACTTGAACAAATAAGTACTATAAGTCGATGTAATTTTTTTTAAGTTAGCATACTTCAATCAGCAAGATGACAGGGACAGCTCAACTGTCTCGGCTGAGGCTCAGGCTAGATCTGTCGATTCAAAGTCAGTCCATTTAACAAGAAGGCTCGTATGGCCTGATGATGTCGTCATCAGCTAGCTAGACTGATGATGACAGCAACTACAATTTACGTTTCTAGCAATTAACATTCCTGAAGTTTGGTCCAAACTGGATTCAAGGCCTAGGAATCTAGGCAGACGTCACACCCTCCACTCAGACTGTGCTCAGTCCCTGAAGCACGACAGAAACAGCGGCAATCAAATTCAAAAAAATTCAAAATCTCAAAACAATATCACACAACCAGTACAAAAATTATTATGCATTTTTGCTTAATCAGCGCTTACTAACAGTGCAACTAAATAATCAATCGCGGCTATTAACGTGACTTGTCAATCAATCTTCTATAAAAGAAAACAAACACAACTCAAACACTCAAGAACTGCGCGAAAAATGAAAGTCAATTCCCTGGCTTATCTTCGTCTAATTCCGCATCCAAAATGCAAGGCACAGCAATGTCTAGTTCCGCTTTCTTTGGAACGAGAATCTTGTCAACCGGCACGGTAACAGCAACAACAGACATCTTCACTTCTGCAGCAGCTTCGACAACAGCAAGTGTATCCAAGTCGATCAGCAACGTGGCTCCAATAAACACATCTTGTCCTGGATTGGCCATCTTCTTCTATGGTTTAACAGCCTGCGCAGGTACTGGCAGGTTGGCTATTCCCTCTGTTTGTTCCGGACAATACTGTCTGCACAGCATACTTGCAACACGGTGTGAAGATCAATGTCTTCCGCATCAGAAACTTCAACGATGCAGTTACAAGTTCAGGAACAAACAGCCCTGCAGAAAATTGTCCTATAGCGTCTAAACGCTGTGACGGCGAATACGACTTGAACTGGTCCTTCTTTCTGGCACGTCGATACTCAATTAGTCAACACATCTGGCACTTCCAAAGTATAGTGCAGCAACGAGCGTAACGCGTAGTACGTTGCATAGACAGACTGTATATCGGTAACGATACCCAATCTCGGACTTCAATGTCTCACGTATACGATCAAGCTCGTGGGCCCATCCATCTTCTACAGCACGATGATACGCATCGGCATTCGAAATGCGAGAGTACACATATTGGCACCACAATTCTGGGTCAAGTCCAATGGATTTGAACTCCATAGCTCCCAAATCAGCACGAGTTTTTCCCTTGCCGAGTCTAAACTTCTTCTGTATTTGAACCGCAGCATTGCTCGTAGAAACTAGAGCTCTTTCCGGCAGCACAACAGCAACATTGTATAGAACCAAGTCCTCAGCAAATATCTCATTCAACTGGTGTAAGTTACCCAAAGTCTGACGGATAAATCCTTCAACAAGTTGAAATTGCGGCACGGATTCTGCAGCAAGAAACAGTCGAAGGTTAGGTTGAATCACATCGGCCGGAAACCATTTTCTTTTCAGCCCAGCACAGTCATCGAAGTCTTCAAGTAGTCGTTCTGCCATAATAGCAAGCTACATAGAGAGTTCCGAGAAAATAATCATTAATTTGCGAAAAAAAATAGTCCAGCAAAAAAACAATTCAGCAAACCGCAACAGCGATGATGAAGAACAACCCCCCAAAAAATAGCATGGCGTCCTTCACTACTCAAAGCACGAGTCAACATTCCATCGAAGAAAAAAGTTCCGAAAGAAATTCAAATTGTTCGTAACTCACCAAACAGCAACAGCAAAGGGAGCAAAATCCTTAACAGCGCGAAGAACGTGATAATTAATCGTGGATATTCACTAACGTAATTAACTGAAGACTAAACGTTATCATCGACAGCAAAAATGAAATAGCAAAAAATGTGGCTGACACTGACATACTTAATCAGGTCATTATCTGTTTTACAAAACTTATGTCCAACGGCATTCCAGCTGCAGGCGCAAAGGTCACAAAAACATCAATGGTAGTTTTGTCAGCACAAGAAGTCCGGGCCCTGGACTTTAGCGGTGGCAAAAACAAAAACAATCGATTCTGCAACAGCATTCTTCAAAAAAATTATTTCCCTCGCGAAAGAAAACAATTTGAAGACACTGAAAAACAAAAAGTTCTGGGCAAAAACTCACGTTACATCACGAAACATTCTTCTTCAATACGGCAACTGTCTCAACACGATGGGCGGGTTGCCAACAACTGTGTAAGGCAATCCTTCTTACAATAATTGCATGCTCGTCCTTTGTAATGGTGGCGCAATTGTTGAACATCAGCAAACAAAAACAATCGATTCTGCAACAGCATTCTTCAAAAAAATTATTTCCCTCGCGAAAGAAAACAATTTGAAGACACTGAAAAACAAAAAGTTCTGGGCAAAAACTCACGTTACATCACGAAACATTCTTCTTCAATACGGCAACTGTCTCAACACGATGGGCGGGTTGCCAACAACTGTGTAAGGCAATCCTTCTTACAATAATTGCATGCTCGTCCTTTGTAATGGTGGCGCAATTGTTGAACATCAGCAAACTCCATATCACGAATGTGTGTAGACCAAACAGTTAAGATCTGCTGACATGGCACTTGCGAATTGTCAATCGGATCGACATACTTGGGGCGATTGTCAAACCCCTTCGTAATGGCGATTCCGACTCGTTCAACAAGAAAGGACGCCGGCTTGACGACTGGCAAATCAATCGTGGTTTGAGCTGGGACGACTTCATGTTCCGCAACAACCTCTTCCACAGACTCAACCAGCGGAACAGATAAGTCGACAGCAATGACTTCTTCTGGCGATGCTGGTTCTACATTCGGCTCTGCAACAGACTGCACTACCGGCTTGACGGTGGCGATAATCAAGTCTTTAGGCAATGATTTCAGCTTACTGTTGTGGCAACGATGGACATAATAAACATGTGTTCGCAGATAGCGCTTCGACTGGCAAGTGTCAACACATTGTTGACATGTCATGACAACCTCAGTTTTCGGCATTTTCTTTGGCTTGGCTTTTGCAATCTTCTTCTTAGTCTTAGTCTGGGCAATGACAAGATCTTTCACAATCGGCTTCTGGGCAACAAGTGGGCTTTCCGGTTTCTCACTCGGCAATACACAGCACGACGCTACCAGTTTGACAAACTCATCCTGGAAGTAGACAGCTGGTCCTGTTGGTACAATCATGTAATCTGCACGTGCACCAAAATCCAATCCAAGAACTAAGTTTTTACTTTTCAGCTGACCGGCTTTGGCGACAAAAAACTGGTGCCAAAACTGTCGATCATTAATAACGACAAGAAGCTTAGCGACGCCAATTATTTGCAAACTATGTCCCTTCACAGCGGTAATCTCCGGCAATTCCATAGAAATGACATGCTGGCCAACAGATTTAAGCAATTCCTCATCGATAATGGAGACACTAGCATCACTATCAACGATGCACAAAATGTCTTCCCTATTAATCCTCACAGCAATATGCGGCAAACACGGACCATGGCCATCCCCTGGTAAAGCCAAATTGATAGCCTGCAATTTCTTTGACAGCATGTATTCCCACAGCACTTTATTCCAGCGCTGCTTTTGGGTAAGGCCCAAACAAACAAGTCCCAGAACAGCTTGATCAGCATCAGCACTCTGTTTCTTAGCATCTGGACAGTACTTTGCGACATGCCCGACTCCCCCACAAGCAAAACATTTCCTGGTATTCTTCTGGGGCAATCCCAGATATAATGTCCAGGGCGATTACAGCGATGACAATGTTAATCGGCAGTACCGCTTGGTGGGCTCACCGAAACAACTGGCAGCGACTCTACGGGTTTCCCAAACGATGTTATCGGCTTTGGACTCCATCGCGGATTCCTCTTTTCCGACGTACTGGCAACATCAGCTAAGACATCACGATGACGTTGCCCCTGGAATTTGATGGCGGAAATGGACGTTAACAGCTGCTTCACATTCTCCATTGGCAGACCAGCAATACGATCGGCCAAATCCATGCGCAAACCAAGGAACACATAGTTAAACAACACTGACTCTTCCAAGTTCGGATCAGCGCGTAACCACAGTCGCGACTTATCCTCGATGTACTGACGAACCGGCTCATCATCTTTTTGCTTCTGCAAGATGGCAGCAAGATGGAAATCTGCTCGATAGGTCGACGATCGAAAATAAGAAAAAAAACTGGTCTTCAACTGCGTCCAGTTCACGTTACGTAACGACGTAGCATGGCGTTGATGCCACGCATCGGCCGAATTCTGAAGTGAATGATAGAAATTCACTTTCCGCACATCATCGTCCCACGATTCCATATTGGCAATATGGTCATATTGGTCGATATGAGCATCATAGTCCCCAGTTCCATCATAGATGGGCAACGTTGGTTGGCCCATCTTTGTCAGCACAGTCTTTGGTGGACGCCTGACCTTGTCCATTAGAGCGCGCAATACTTGTTCTAACCGCTCTTTGTACGGGTCATAAATGGGTCATAAATGGCATCGGAAATCGAATTTTCCTCTTCATTATTGGCGTTTCGGTCATTTACATCGGGCATGTAAATGGAAACATGCGGCAAATTTCCAGCAGGTGGTGACATCCCACCTCGTAACTGCAGCATAATAGGTGTTGACTGCGGTAATTGATTAAGCGGAACAGTAGTACGGGTATGCTTAGGCGTTGTTCGGCACAAAATTTATCCTTAAAAAATAGTTCAGAGAAAAACCGGCAAAAAGCAAATGTCTATCATGCAAAAACACAGTCACACAAGTAAAAAGGGAGGTAAAAATTCCCAAAAATACTTTAAGACACACGCACGCAAACACAAAAACTAGTTTTAAAATCAAATCAAAATCTAAAACTTGTTTTGCTCTAAAAAGAGAATCTAGCCTGGCAATTTTCAACTCAGCAATGGCGGCAACGATGACTTGCAAAAAGGCGAATTCTTTCAGCAAGTGTCCCAAAATTCCAGCAAATACAGCACACCAAAACAAAACGCGTTTTCTTTTTGTTTCTGTCCAAATGGTCTGAGCACCTTCCACCATGTAAGGAGAGATGCGGCCTATCAGTTGGGGGTGCGATCGCTTGGCCACGAAAGAGAGTTCCTTAACTCCGGGGTGGTACCAGAACAAAGTCAAAGATGAATTAAATTTGGTATAAAATTTAATTAAAAAGAATTCTTTCTGTGATTAACAGACGCGTTTACAAAATACAGCAGAAAATTGTTCAATCAGCGCGATGACAGGGACAGCTCAACTGTCTCGGCTGAGGCTCAATCTAGATCTGTCAATTCAAAGTCAGTCGATTTAACAAGAAGGCTCGTATGGCCTGATGATGTCATCATCAGCTAGCTAGACTGATGATGACAGCAAATACAATTTATGTTTCTAGCAATTAACATTCCTGATGTTCAGTCCAAACTGGATTCAAGGCCTAGGAATCCAGGCGGACGTCACAATGGCATTATTATTTTGCCATCTTACCAATGTGCACTATTACTAATTAGGTTTTGTACCTTATTTGGATTGTACACTTGGCATTTGTGCCCAGCTACGTGTCCCTGAATAAAAATCACCTTGGGACTGCTGCATTCATGTTACATGTTAACCAATGCATTTTTCTCACTTTACTTAATTTCCTAAATTACAAGAAAATGATATTTGGATGCATTTGGATACATTCAAACATTACATGCCATTTTTTAAATAATTTTTCAATGTAATTTTGCTTGTGACAAAAATGCATTTGCTAGCATGGTAACAGGACAAACTTTTACATTCTTACAATTTATCAAATGGATTTATATCACGTCATATTAATTTTTCATTAATAGGCCTATGGTCGTTCATTCTTATCAATAAATAAAAAAAATAAAATATTCAGGTTTTTTCACCATAATAATATTCCATGATTGTAGAAGCATTTTAAGAAAAATACAATATGTGATACATAGAGTAGATGTAAATGATAAAATATGAATTTAAAAAAATGCATTGTTTAGCTATAGCAGCATGGTTATGCACCGCTCATGTGTTAACCAATGCATTTTTGCCACTTGTAAGTCATGGGTGAATTAATATGATGTAAACACTTAAAACTCAACATACATGTAGATGGTATTCTGTAATAAAATAATAATAAAATATATTTGGTATAATGGAGAATGCGTACTATATGATACAACTATATCACTACAAAACAAGTATGATATTTTTTTGTCCAAATCACAAAATGTCAAAATCATTGTGTTTTTCAAAAAATTTCAATTTTAGGCTTAACGTTTTTCAATTATAATATGCAATTCACAAAGAGTTATCAATTAGCATAAGTTTTATTCTTTAGACTCCGCCCTTGAGATGAAATGGGCATAAATGGGATGGATTTCAATTCAGGGTTGATTTGGAATGGGATTAATTACAACCCCCCTCCCTCAGACCCTCAATTTTGGTATATGCATTATTAATGCCATGTATAGTGTCACTTGTAATACAATATTTATTGTTATTGGGAGTTTGATGCATATTAATGTAAGAGTTTTAATACCTTTCATAATTCGTACTCGTATATTAATAATTTATAATAATCTGAAATATTAATTTTAAGAATTATAAATACAATAAAAAGTCGTAAGTTCCAATGACTAAGATTTTCATAGGGATTTTAAGCTCCATTACTTTGTCACACTGTTAAGATGGAGGAGCACATATTGCCAGTTAGGAATCTGGCTCGTTTTATGGCAGCACATAACCATGTCTGCCAGGTGCAGACAGCTCCGGGTAGCTGCGATGGAACACTATTTGTGCTTATAAAATGCTGGAAAGGGGGAAACCTCAAGGACAACAGGTTGAGCGCATTAGAAGCCTGCAAGGTATTAGTCCATTTTTAAATTGGGGGAAAAGCATTTTTAAATGGGGAAAAAAAGAAACGAAGGGGCTGGAAAGAAAAATTCTGTTTTTTCGGTTTTGCACTATTACTGGACACAATTTACATTTTATTTTCAAAAATCGTTAATTTTATCTTTAATTTGTGATAGCAACGGAAAACAATATACACAATTTCAAGGAAGTCCATAAAACCATTTTTAAATGAAAAAATATTACCACTTGATAAAAATGCATTTTTTAACATGGTAAGTGGCTGAACTGCAGGCCTGATGAACTGCTTATCATGTCAATAAATCAATTTCTATCAAGGGAAATTTTTGTTTCATTTTAAAATGGTTTTTATGGTTTGCTTTAAAATGTTTATAGTTGTTGTCCGTTGCTATCAAGAATTCACGGTACTGTAAGATAATGCAGCTCAGAGCACCCTGTTGAACCCAGGCCAGTACAGGAATCTTCCCTGATTACCCCTTTTAACAACACCTTAGCCACCAAAAATCCACACCTTGAATCCTTCTTAATAAACACTACTGTTTATTTTCTTTCCATTTATTCACAATCATACATATGTATAAACTTTCCTCAGTAAATAACAATAACTAGATATAAACTCACAGTCACTCACTCAGGCACACAGGACTCAACTATCCTCACTCATATCCACATTCACACTGATCATTCACAAAAGCCAAGATGGCGCTGTCACACCACTGTCACAAGAATTTCTTTAAAGTCACATGACCCAAAAATTGACATACAAACAATTAGTCATAATGACTCAGCAACAATTAATTCAAAAACGTCATTTAGGCGGGAAATTGGCACCAACATTACACCCCCCAACGAACTTCAACTTGGTCCTCCAAGTTTACAAATAAATTAATAAACAGAACAATAATTAAGTTAAACCCTCTTCCGAAACATCTATCAAGTCTGGAAAGGAGCCGGGTCCACCCTGGGCTTTCGATCCTTATTCTGCAACCTTCTTTGGCCACACTGCACTCGGACGTTTTTTTGGCTAAACGTTCCAAAACCCTCACATACCGTTCATTCATACGCATCCATTCCTCTTCATTTATTCCGTTTCGTCCATGCACACGATTGTCCATTTACTCTTCATTCATACTCGTCATTCATCCACAGAGGTTGCTTTTTTGTACAAATGTGCTATTTTTTTCCAAGATGTGTATTTGTTTTCTAAAAAGGCATTGGTTACATGTAAGCCAATGCATTTTTCAAGGTTTAAATTGCACTTGCACTGCATATGCAAAGTTTCAAAAATAATTCATCCAATACTTTTCTCGTAATAAAATAATTACGAGTGAGAAGAATGAATTGTGTACCTTGTAACAGAGAATTGGCTACTTGTTAACCAACGCATTTTTTTCATTCACAATTATGAATTATTTTTTAACTATTGTAATTACTCTTCCTGGAATTACTAAACAGATTAAAAGGGCTGTCCACACTTTTAACAAAATGCATGCTCCTATGGAAATCTCCATGTTAAGTACCGGTACAAATTAATCAATAATGGCTAAGCATAAATTGACGGGGTTTCATTTTTTATGAAGGACAATTAAATTTACTAAAACTTGATGCATTCTCTTTTTGTTAATCTGCCCCGTAAGCCGTACAATCAGGAAAAATGTGGCGAAAAAAATGGTGGTATACTTTGAACTTCAATAAATAAATATAGAATGCACGTAATAATAAAATCAATCTTATACATTTTGTAGTAAATTAAATAAGCTTTACAAAAAATCCAACCCCATTGTTATCCGTTTTGCCAATATTGAGATCCGTTAAATTTTGTGAAAAATTTTACGTCTATGTAAAATAGCATGGAAAAACGGAACAGTCAACTTTGAAAATCGATAAATACATTCAGAATGCATGTGACGTCATAATCATGCATCTGTATTTAGTAAAATTAATAATATCTGAATAAAATCAAACCCCATCGTTGAACTTTAAGCCATTCTTGAGTTATATCAGTTTGAAGAAAACAAATTTAACATTGAAATCCCCATAGGCTCAGGCTGTTAAAAGTGTGGACAGCCCCCTTAAGAGAAATTTGAGTAATGACATGCTGCTACCCTTCCTCTTCCTCGTCCGGAAAAATGGCTTATACTTTGTTCTTTTAATTTTATGTAATACATTTTTTAATTTTGGTCAGATGCACAAGTAGGCTCAATTTGATAGTAAATTATTTAGTTTGAAATCAACCGCCATTTTCCCTCTTATAGCGTCACCCTTCAAGCCAGACCGAGTCAGACAGTGGTGAAATTTTGTAATTGGCCGGACAAAATGGCCGCTGTTTCTCCCCCTTTTGTTGGTAATGTTGCCACGGCAACGCCGTTTCTCCCCTCTTGTTGTTAGTGTCGCCATGGCAACGCGTCCTTCACGCCAGACTTAAGTAGAATGGCGTATAGCGTGCCATAATTTTAGCGAGTGGCATGAGTGCATGGAGGCACTTTTGAATTTTTTTCTAAAATTCAAAAGTGCCTCTTTTATAAAATAAATATACATCTTAAAGCTTAGCAAAAAATACTATATTATAGCTTAATTAAATAGCTAGGAGCCATGCTTTGTCCCATTACGAAATACAAAATAGATATTTAATAATTAATTATTTTCTGAGAGGTGGTTGATTTTTGAGTATTTTAATTAATTTATTTGTTAATTAAATTAATTTTTATTTCAAAAAATATGAAGTATGGTTCCTAGCAAAATTTTTTTTCTTCATTACTGTATTTTTGTTTTATTTTTGGCATCAGCTGTTAAAAAATGTGACAGGAAAACACATCCTTATGGACACTTAACATGGGTGAATCCCACCCTTAAGGGGGGTTTCACTAATGCTAAACGCCCATAGAGATTTTGGGAAAAGCACTTTTGAACAAAAAATCGTATAGTTTTTAAAAAAATATCTACATGTAGGTAATAATTAACTATCAGAGTTGCTTATTATTTTTTTGAAAATAGCAATTTAAATTTATTAAAAAAAATAATTACAACGGTAGTAAAAATTGTACTTTTTTACCACCTCTCACGAAAAAAATTTTTACAAGAAAAATATTATACTTACATACAGGAGAGTAAACAACTCTGGTAGGCAGATAAATTTGCCAAATTTTCATATTTTTGTTATTTGTGTGGGTTATTTCGTTTTTTTTGTGCTTTTCCCAAAATTGCATTCGTACATTTTTAGGAAATATTTAATTTTTCCCTCCAGCCACTAGCGCCACCGCTATTTTGTATGACATGCCAACTGTAATCGAATTACAGTTTGGCATGAAGGGTGATGCGTTACCATGGTAACACTGAAAGGGGGAAACTTCAAAATAAAAAACTGCTTTTTAAACCTACTTAGGAAAGTAGGTCCGCTCGTTGACACAAAGTCAGACAAAAAATATACAGTGCCTGTTTGGAGATGTTTAATATGCATTTTTATTTATCCATCAGCTTACTCAATTAATTAAGTAGGTATCTCAATTAATTGAGTTAGCTAAGGAAATTAATTGAGTAAACTGATAAAAAGAATGCATTATGTCCCCAAATGGGCACAGCAAAAATAAGCCTATGAGTTATTTAAATTACTGGTACATTGGCATATAATACAAATTTGAAAACATTAAAATACCAGTACATACTAGCGTATAATACAAATTTGGAAACAGCGCATTTTTGACAAAAAATGCCGATTTTGCAAAAATCCAGATTTCCAAGAGTGTGCACTTCGAAAAATACACATTTACAAAAAATGTCTATTTGGAAAACATGCATATTTTACAAAAACGCACATTTAGCAACAATGCATTGTTGGAAAAAAATGCAGAATTTGAATTAAAAAGCAGATTTCGAGAAAAATTCAGGTTTTGAAAAAAATATCGCAAATGTTTTGAAAAAAGACAAAAATTTTGAAACAAAAAATATATTACATTTTTTAAAAAAAAATTTGGGAAAAACAATAAAATGTTTGCGAAATATTGATTTTTTGTTTGCACAAATTTGCGATATTTATTTTTAAAAATCGTACTGTTTTTCCCGAATTTTTACCAAAAATTTGGAGTACTTTTATCAAAATTTTTATTATTTTTCCCGAATTTTTTTTTAAAAATTTTATACTTTTCTCAAAATTTGTATTGTATGCTATTTACTTAGGTCAGCTCGTCAGACAAAACTAAAAAAACCCATTTTAAAATTTTTGTGAAAGAATACAAAGGGGGAAAGGGGAGGGGAGAGCAAGATATTTATATTTTGAAAAAAATTCGTGAACAGAAATGCAGATTCTGCAAAATTGCAATTTCGGAAAAACCCAGATTTCGAAAAAGAAATGCAATTTCAGGTGGAAAAAAAGCAGATTTTGCAAAAACGTACCATTCCAAAAAATGCAGAATTCGAAAAAAATTAAAATTTTGTGTACAAATCATGACAGTTTTTGAAAAAAACAATGCTATTTTTGAAAAAAACATGACGTTGTTTTCAAAAAGCATGACCATTTTTATTTTGAAAAAACATGACTTTGTTTTTGAAAAAAACATGACGATATTTTAAAAAAACAATGACAATTTTTTTTGAAAACACACGACGATTTTTTGAAAAACACATGACGATTTTTTGAAAAAAACCTGACACATTTTTTTTAAAGAACATGACAATTTTTCTTTGTGAAAAATACGACAGTTATTTTAAAAAAATATACGGATTTTTTTAAAAACGACGTTATTTTTAAAAAGTACAAGGCTTTTTTCAACAAAATCGTTGTTTAAAAAAAATTGTCATGTAGCCTATATTCAAAAACAACGTCATGAATTTTCAAAAAAAACCTCGTTTTTTTCAAAAAACCTCCTTGTTTTTTCAAAAAAAAACCTCCCTGTTTTTTTCAAAAAAACCTCGTTTTTTAAAATATTGTTTTTAAAAAAACGTAGTTTTTTATAAAAATCGTCATATTTTTTTATTCATAAACAATGTCGTGTTTTTCTCAAAAACAATGGCGTGTGAACTCAAAAGAAATCATCATGTTCTTTCAAAAAAAATTAAAAGTTTTAAAAATAAAACAACGTCATGTTCTTTTTAAACAAAATTGTCATATTATTTTCAAAAAACGTCATATTTTTTTCAAAAACAACGTCATGTTTTTTTACAAAAAAAGGTAATGTTTATTTGAAAAACAAAGTCGTTTTTTTTTTAAAACAATATCGAAAAAAAAATATGGCGAATTTTTGGAAAAAACGTATGTTTCAAAATACGCAATTTATAAAAAACGCAAATGTAAAAAAAATGATTATTTCGAAAAATAAAAATTGTTCAAAAATCAAAAATCGTTATTTTTAAAACAAACCATATTCAGAAAAATCTTTTCTTTCCAGCCCCAGCCTTTCCTTCTTTTCCCTTTAAAAAATAAACTGATCCGTCGAAGTTTGCAGTTCTAAGGCGGGGATCATTTAATAGCGCACAAAATCCTAAGGTACAATGGTATAAATGAACAAGTAATACCGGTTTGTGGGTTCGTATGGCGCCAAAACTTTTGTATGGCATTATTATTTTGCAGTCTTAACAATATGCACTATTACTAATTACGTTTTGTACCTTATTTGGATTGTACACTTGGCATTTGTGTTTGGCTACGCGTCCCCCTAAGGGCGCTGAGTCATGTGATCAGCCAGTTTTTCCCCCTTTTCAAAAAGCGTTCTATTGAAACTACCCGAAACTGTCTACACCTGGCAGCTGGTAGGTGCTGCCATCAAACGTGCCAGATTATCAACTGGCGATATGTGAAGCCCCATCTTAACATCTGGATGTGTGAAAAAGTAGACTACCTCGGTAGCTTGGGGGCCGTCCAAAAACGATGTTTGCATTTGGGTTGGTGGGTCATTTGCCAAAAGTTGACCAATAAGGTGTCACGTGGGGGGTCCTGCATCACCAAGTTGACATAATATTTTCAGTAGTCGAAGCATCGTTGACATTTTATCAATTTTCTGTCTGCTACATGTCAGCATAGCAAGTAGAACATCCAAGTAGTGACACTCGCTAGTTTCTCTGAATGATCGCTAGGCGGCGCTACTGTCTTGATGAGTCCTATGTAGATCAGTACTAATGCACTCCTGCATTCAAATCATTGCATTTACCGATATACCGTATTGCAAGAAAAAATGAGTTGTAAATTAAAATTAAATTACCTTTTTTTAATGAGCACTGGACATCAATCAGTACACTAAAAAAAGCTAATAGTAGAGCAGTGCCACATTTATAGGTGGCAATAAATGTGCTGGAATACTATTTGTACCCCTTAATGCCATTGCTAATAAAATTGCACTTACTAGAAAGAAAATAACTGAAGATAATGCATTACTCAGAAATAACAATACCCAGAAAATTATCAGTATGAGATTTTCCTAAAAATTATTTAAATCATACATACATGTAAAATAAATTGTCGTTCCCAATAAAATTTTTGTTAATTTTCAAGAAAATTTATAGCAGATAAATAGCAACTTATATAAATTATGATGTTATATAATAAGCTGCTTAAGGGGGCTGTCCACACTATCAACAAAATGCATGCTCCTATGGGAATCTCCATGTTAATTACCGGTACATAT